>PVLD010012583.1:0-59610 GCA_004027595.1 Dinomys branickii | reverse complement strand
TAGGACAGCATCCAGAGCTAATTCCCTTCTATGTTCTCTATAATTCTGTATTTCCTCAGTCGTTTTTGTATTAGCAGAAATGAAGATAACTTTATATTATACAGCATCCAGTGCAAATTCCCTACTATCTTATCTATAATTTGATATTTCCTTTAATGTTTTTGTGTTAACTAATGTGAAGATAACTATGTAATACAACTTCCAGTTCTAATTCCCTACTATATTCTGTATAACTTTGTATTTTCTGTATTGTTTATGGCTTTTCTGGTTCATATGTCTCCATTCTTATGTCTTTAAAATAAAATTTAAAAAAAAAGAATAATATCTTGAAATAATTGATAATTATTAATTTTAGTTTTTCATTAGAATCTGTATCATTATATGCAAATTCACAAAGAGAATGAGCCATAGGAATCACCTTTCTTTATGAGAAATGTTTGTTCCAAAATTCTAATAAGAACAGAGCTTGCAAAATATGGAGTTTATACAACCAGACTTTGATTTGGAACATGGTAATAATAAAACAGTATTATTGGCATAATCATGTATTATCTAATTGTGCATAAACAATAGGACTGCTAATACAAACCACTTTTGAAATTTGTGAGTTTAAGAAGATTCTGTCATTATAAAATGGAAAGACAAGCTGAAATATTCTATTGGGTGCTTGCGTGCTGTGATGACCTGTGAAAGAAACTGATCCCAGCAGTACTCATGATCACGTATTTGCTGCTTTGAAACCATACATCAACTTGGAATAGACTTTCAAATGTTTCCTTAAGCACTGCTTAAAATCAGAACTTCCTGTGAGCAAAACTAAAATAGCTATAACTATCCTTATAATTTTCTGTTGTGTAATTTTAATATAACTGGGACTTATTAACAGATAATAATAATTCTCTTGCAAATTCTTGTAGAAAGATTAAATACTTTTTCATAAAATGTAGTTGTAAACTACTTGCGAGAAATCACAGTCAATAAAAATATAGTCAAAAAAATTTCAATATTGCTAGTAGAATTTTCTCATCTCAGAAACATAAGACATTCCTAGTGAAACTACACAGTGGTAAATATCTTTGCTTCACTTTTATTTATTAATATTAAAATATAGGTCTTGATCAAGCAGCATATTTCAGTGCATATACAGTTTTATAGCAGTACATAAATTTTGATGTCACACTTTAGAGAAAAAATGTTATTAGAAAGTATTATTAAACTTATCGGCACTGTTAAGATATGAGAGTTTCATCTAAAGTTGAGAATCAAAATCTAAGTTAAAAATACAAACATGTAAAATACGCTTTTCAAGGTGAATGAGGGGCCGAGGGTAGAACTCAGAGGCACGGTGCCCGCCTGGCAAGCGTGAGGTCGTGGGTTTGGTTTCTGGGACCCCCCCAAAAAAAACAAAAAGGGAGTATCTTGACAGTTCCCGAGGAGTTGTTTCTGTAGTGTTGAACGCATAGCTACTTCTGACGGGGCCCCACGAGCTGTGTCTCTGAGTGAAGAGATGCCTCAGAAGAGCAAGCGGGCTTTCCTCTTGGTGTGATTTAGTTAGGATCTGGGAAGACAGCGTTGAAGCAAAGCAGAGGGACAGAGCCGGACGGTGAGGTGGGACCACAGCTCGCGCCAAGCGCGCGGAGAAAGAGGTAGACAGGGCAGACAAAAATAAGTACCGCGAAGAATATCATGTGGAAGACAGAAACTTATTTACAGTAGCTTTTTCAACGACTTTTTAAAGTAGCAGTTTCTGAAAATATGAAATTAGAAGGCGAAATATAAGACATACACGGGTTAGATTGCAAACATATAAAAAAAAGATGGAAACAGCAAAGGAAAATGTGCCATTAACTTTCCAGACCTCTGCACTTACGTTACCAAAAGAGCTGACTTTTTTTTTTTTTTTTTTTTTTTTGCGGTACTGGGGATCGAACTCAGGACCCTGCGCTTGCTAGGCAAGCGCTTATTCCACTGAGCTATATCCCCAGCCCAAAAGAGCTGACTGAGGAGAATCAGGTGTGGCTCTCTGTAGACAGCTGAAGCAGTCTTCTGCGCGATCCGCTTTACAGAGGACAACTGCATTGTCACAAATACATTGATGAGCTTCGTGGTTATGTGTGTGGTATTTCAGCTCCTTAGAATTAAATTTTGTTACCTACCATGTTTTGCGTATTTATATTTGATCAAAGTCTTCTATACTCCTCTCTCTACAATAGCGCCTCTGCATGCCTTCGTCCGTGTCGTTGAGCTTCTTGCTGCTCCGCGGTACTCCGAAGCGCGGAGGGCTCTGGTCACCTCCGGAGCGCTGTCTTCCCAAACTTCAGCTCAAGCACAGCAACGCCAAAGCCAGCTGCTCCTTTGGAAGCACGCTCTTCACAGGCCGTAACGTCTTCGCCGTTCGCTTTCTTCAGGTTCTGGGCTCCGGGCCGCCCCTGCGCGCACGACCTCCCCTTGACTGTGCGGCAGCTCTCACGCGAACCTGCTCTTCCCGCGCTTTTTGCATCGATCGCTTTGGTCACAACGTAGTTTTGGCTTGAGGGGTCGCTTGGAACGAAATGGGAGGAACTATATGGAGGATGTGTTTCTTCAATGGCTGTGACTTGAAGACGTTCCGGAATTCAGCGCTCAGCAAGTTAAATAGATTACATGCAGGGACAAAACTGACGTGATCATGAACACCACCTTGGTCCACATGCATGGGAGAAACGGCATAAAGATAATTCATCCATGAGGGTTTTCTGGAAAGGAAAACAACTGAGGAAGTAAACAAGTGTCGTTAGAAATTAAACAATAACTACAGTGATTGCGGCAGGGAACCCTTGCGAAAGTACAAAAAGATCAACGCATGTAGATGGAATATCCGAATGTGAAGCTGAATCGTATAACATTCTGCACTATAAAGCTGAGGTTTCCCTGCGGAGAAGGAGCAGGGGTAATGACTGCACGTGGTACACGCTACAGAGGCACCTGCCCCTTATGTGACCTCAGCGCAAAGGAGCCCTTTAAAGACGAGCGGTGGTCACAGTTCCTGACCGCTTTTCTGGGTCTATGTACAGCCACCCTCGTACTTCATCTCTAACACCTACTTTAAAGCTAAATCTGAGGCGTCTGGTATCGTACGTGTCATCATTTAAGTATCACTCTCTCCGATGTTAAATATGCTTTTAAAGTAAATTTTAACTATTTCAGAAGGAAAAATTTTGTACTTAAATTCAATATACCTAACTCCAGCATGGCAAATGTAGTACATGTGATATAATATATTGAAATATTAAATAAAATATTAATGATTAAAAAATTTCCACATGAAGAAAATACTATTAAAACATCAAAGAAAAACAGTAAAGCATGAAGCAATGCAATTTATACTAATGAACAAAAGCCAACTTCTATAGAAAAACTTGTAAGCACACTTCCACTCATATAGAAGAAATACAAAAAGGAATTTAAACATTGTGCACAGAATTAGGCAAACCTGAAAGGTCTACTATAGTGCTACTTAAGTAAATTGAAACTTTCAATTAGATTGACAATAAATTGAAATTAAAGTGTAATTAAATTGATAAAACCACAGTACCAATTAATTGAAGTTAATTTAAAATATCTACAGAAATTCTAAAGTTATCTAGAACAAATTCATATTCACATATTTCCAGAAGGACATATGTATTTTAAATTATACTTGTCATAGAAAATACTCAAGAAAATACTAGAATGTCAATCAGCAGGTTATGTTTAAATATATTATGCTGTGTGTGTTAATATAAATTAGAATTTCACAGTTGTTAAAACATTTACAGTACCTTTGGGGGGAGCACTGTGGAAGACTGTTCAGATGCAATGTTAGACTGAAGGCCAAGGTGAGTGTATTAGTTCTCTGTTGCTGAAACACCAAATCATCACAAAGTTAGTCCCTTAAAACATCAGCGATATATCCTGTCATAGCATCTTTTATCAAAGGTCTGACAGTTTTGGCTTAGAATCTTACAAAGTCCGAGTTGAGGTACTGCATGGCTGTGTTTTGCGGGCTGCCAAAGTAAATTTTCTAGGCTTATAATTTCTTGGAAGATTCAGATGGTCGGCTGGACAATGTAACTGTGATCTCTGTTTTTTTTCAGGGCATTCCATCTTCCAAGGGCCACTGCCTGCATTTCTGGGCTTGTGTTCCCCTTCCAGCCACAGGCGGAGGCCTCACTTGGCACATCTCAGGTCAAAGTTCCTGCCCCTCTCTCGCAAGGCATCTCCCTAACACTCTGCCTTCTCCCAGTTGCTAGGAAGTGCTCGTGTGATTGGGCCCACCCGGCAGTCCAGCACAATGAGCCCTGTTTGTCAGCCTGTGACCTAATTCCATCTGTTAATGCTTGTTTACTGGTTAAGAAGAGGTCCAGGTGTTCCAGTGTGGACATCTTCAGGGCAATACAATCCTTTCACTTCCAGTAAAATGGTATATTACAATTTGCCTATATATATAATATATATAATATACTTAAATATTTATATACATGAGTATAGTGTTATTTTAAAGTATGCATATATACAGTGCTTATTTATCAACACATACATGTATACATGTGCACTCATATGCATATTCAAAATATAAACAGAAATAGTTTAAAAAGAAATCATCTATTCAGAAATTACAAAAAAGATAAAACAATATTTGCTGAGGAAAATGGTAAAATAATTGACCCATATCTGAAAATATAACAGTAAGAAATGCCAGAGGAGAAAAATGTAACATAAACTGATAAAAATTCATCCATGATGACAAATTATCATATGAATAAGACCTACGTCATTTTCTTAGTCCTTCAAGACATGCTACTGCACAGAGGCTTTAGTCTGAAGCCAAAGGCTTCATGGTAACAACAGTGCATTTTCAATATGATATAATGAGTATAGAATGAAGAAAAGCAGTAGAGGCATTTGAGGAATAAATTAAAGGGCAAGAATTGAGTAGGCAATGGTTGTTTGAATAGAAAAGAGGGTTAATGTGATACATAAGTCTGTAGGTTTATGTACACATGCATGTTTTGCTGCAGAGTACAACTAAAAGAACTAAGGATACAAAGACTAGCTCCTCATTAGAAACAAATTCTCACACTATAGAGGAGTTACGGCCCTTTGTGGCCTAGTTTGAGTGGGAGAAGTTTAAGTATGGGAGCTCTCCCCATGGGCAGCACAAGATGACTGAATGGTTGAACAGCTCAAAGCAGATGAAATATTTCTGAATATGAGGTCTGAAAAAATCTCAGTAGATTTTGAAGGTTTATCTAAACAAATCTACACAAAATCTTTCATTTGAGGATGGGTAAAATCAACAACGTCTAGTCAATGAAGTGTAATAAATGATTTTATTTAAAGGAGAAGTACAATGTAATAGGACATTACTGATATTGACAACAACGAGTGAAAGTTTTCTCATTTATTTAGACTAGAAATATTTTTTCAGATTCATATTCTTAGCAGAAAAGAAAGGACAAGAGACTATTTGAGTAAAAGGTTCCAGCATACCGCAATGGTAGCAAGAATAGGAAACCAGGGGACCACAAGGAGCACCCAAAGAGTGACGCGGCAGGAACTGCACTGTTTTCTAACTCAAAAAGGTTTTAAAAACAGGAATCAAACTCTGCTTGAAAACTGCAAAGAAATGAACTGCCCAGTAAAGACCTGGTTGTATGACAGTAATGAGCAATAAATTGTCCCTTATTGTCCATGAGGAAATGCAGAAATCGATTAAAATGAACAATTGAAATGACTGAAGACTTATGGCCTTTTCTGAGTTCCTGTGGTTTGTAAATTCTACACAGAAAGAAGTACTTATAAAATTTAATCTGTCAAAACCAAAGCCGAATAATTTAATAAATGAAAGCAACAGTGGTTTGAAGAGTAGATTTGAACATGTTAGACCAAAACTCATCAGTATAACAATTGGGATATTGGAGAAATCACATGCTCCTGAACCATCGTAGATAGTTAAAGAAGGGGATAGGGTGGTGGAAAGTGCATGCATATTAAAGTGGGATATGTCTGCCCTATCAGATGAGTCTGTGGTCATCACAGACGGACTGCTACGTAATGGACAGAAAGTGTGAAAAGGAACACGTTAAACGTGCAATGGAAAAGTCACGAACCCGTGAGAGGAGCGATGCCAAACAGGAAGCAGCGGGTGTGTCCCAGGGCTGGTGAACGTGCAGACCCTGAGCTCCATACAGAACAGGGAGCAGGGAGAGAGGGAGGGAATTGCCTGCCTGACCCTTGGACACTGTGTACCCATGGCAAAGTGTGCATCTGCGCACAGGAATGGGCGCAAGAGCATTTGCCAGCGTGGGAAATCACACGTGGAAGGCAACAAAGGGATGCCTGGGAGTACAAGGCACTTTAGAATGTGTGCACTGCAGACATCAGATTGTTTCCGCAGCTTAACTGGTGTAAAAAGTTGTGGTGACATCAACATTCCTTTACAATGGGAGATAAAAAAGGTGACAGAACAAGAAAGGGAGGAGAAACCCAAACCCACTTAGTAGTTTTGACCTCTGTGAGGTTCTGATGGTCATATAAAGACACTGGAATTCTACCGCCAAAGAAGATACATATCTGGAAATAAAATAGTGAGAATTAGATGTTTCAGCATAAATATTAGGCGTATCTTAAGTTTTCAGTGACAAATACACTTGGTTTCCTCTGGACAGCAAAGCAAAAACAAAAGAAGCAAAGTCTGAAAGTTCTTTTCACATCAAGTGAAAGCCAAGTGATAAAATGGCAAATTAAATTTTCTAGTGAGAATAACAAGAAAAAAAACCAAAAATAAAAACAAAATGTCCAGTTGCCTTCTAAAAGCACATGTTAAGACAGGGGATCACAGTTTTAACTCTCAAAAATTATAGTTTTCTTTAAACATTTTAAGAACTAATATTTCTACTGTAATTTTCAAAAAGATGACAGGAGCAAACCATTAAAAACGAGTGAAATTGTTTCTACTTCTAATTATTTCAGGGCCCCTTTTCCAGTTTTTGTCCTTCTTACAAAAACACAGCGAAGCCACTTTTCCCTGCAGTGCTTTCATCGCAGTCTCTCCTGTCTGTCTACTGCTTACACAGTCAAACCAGTCACTAATGTCAGGGTGGTGATCATTTCAGTCATGATAAACTCATACCGACTTGTGTTGGGTCACATGATCTGAGGTTTACCTCCGTGCTGCTGTCACAGAAATATTTTATCAGTAACATTGTATATTTCACCATGTACTGTGTTCTAGAAAGTAGAGCCAGTACTTAGTATATACCAATAAGTGTATATAATGTCCATGTACGTGTGCATGTCAGGGATATGCTGGTGCCTATAATGACTATACATCAGTCAAATGAAATGTATTAATTTAGAAATATTAGAAACTTTGATGTGATTTATGAAATGTATACTTAAGTAAATCTAATATTATTTTACTTTTATTAAAAATCGTGAAATACATAGGAGTAGGTACACAAAAATTCAGCAAATTTTAGAAAGTAATTATTAGATATTAAATCACATGCCCAGCATGCAGTCCAGGAACCAGAACCATGGGGACCTAGAGCCGCCCAAGGCCTGGGCTTCCCTCTCCCTCCCTAATGAGTCAGCAGGAGCTGGTGGGTCAGGCACTGGCCCCTCCTCGCTGCTGTCACCAGGGCATGGTGGACTCCAGGCACCTCCTGAAGCTGCTGAGTCTGCCCTGAGTGTCACCTGCCATCTCCCGCAGACAAGGGAGGTGACTGGGCAAGGGCTGGCATCCCAGGCCTCTGACTGAACACAGATTTCATGGCGCAGAGTGTAAGGGGGGGTCAGGGACGTCTTGTCAGCACAGGAGGACAAGGGCCAGAGGGGAAATGCTCGGCCCAAACGTTCCTCATCACCCCATTTCCACTCCCTGCTCCGTGAGGCTGATTTGAGGACACATCCCTGCCTTGTACCCCCTCCTAGTTTGTACAGCCCCCGTTATCCCTTGAAAGATACATGGTTGAACTCTGCTTTCTGCTTTCATCTTCATTTTTCTTATGAATAAAAATTGCATACATTCATGTTTACAGCATGATACTTTTCGTAAAAGTATACATAATGGAATGACAAAATCAAGTTAATCAATTTATATGTGATTTCATGTGCTTACTGTGGTGATTGTATAGTTAACAACAATATTATATTCTGGGATATTGCCTTGTCTTTAAATACTTTATAATAATCTCCCTTGATATATCATTCAATTTTGTTGTCACACAGTATAATATTGCATGAATATCACAGAGCATATTTACTCTTTCTACTGTTGATGAACCTGTTTTTGCTCTGCATTTGTTACGAACGCTGATTTTAGATCCACTCTGCTGTCCGTGTGCAGGAGTTTCCCAAGGGCGTGCAGCCTTCCATGAAATCTTTGGTGCCCAGAATCACTGTAACTTGGTGAGAGGGGCCAAATCGTGTTTCAAATGGGTGTGAGTCCCCACTTGGTGAGCACTCCTGTAGTTCCAAATCCTTCCCAGTGTCTTGTTGCTAGATTTTATTCAATCTTTTCAATCAGAAGATGTAGAATGATTGAGACACTGCCGCACACTGGCTAAGTGTTAGATGCCCACGTGCAAGCAGTTCACTCTTTCCCAAGTGGGGTGGGCAGAGATGGAGCTGGGGAGGCTTCCTGGGAGATAAAGGGTGCTTCCTTCAGCGCCGAGCTCCTAAAACACGGACAAAGGAGAAGCAGCGCCACGGTCTCACTAAGTGCACAGTGCTCTTCTAGGAAGGGACAGACAAGCAAAAAGAGAAAATCAGCAGCTGCTACAGGATGAGAACATAACAGAGCTGTGAATACACAGAGGAAAACAAGGCAAGATACGGGGAGCTGAAGCACCCACATGCGGGTTTCTGGTTTGGACAGTTCGGTCAGCACAGAACTGACCTGAGGGATCCAGGGGCCTTGGGTTTAGTCCAGGAACCCCTAACAGAAGATGTAGTCTGTATTATTGTATTTGTTGTGGAATTCTTTTCAATAAAGAACATAGTTTTTAAATACCCATATTTCAATTTTATTGTATACACACTGAAGACAGTTGATAGCCTGTATTTCAACTGAATCTAAAGTCCTTACTCAGCCGACATATTAATACTAATGGTTTGCACATGAATTCCATTTTCTTACATGCATAATCATGTCATCTGTACCTGTTTTATTTTCTTCAATGTTTATAAACACAAACAACAAGAACTCGTCAAAAATGAACATATTTGTCATTTCCCGAAGTCAGGGAGAAGGTGTCTAGTATTTCATATACTTCTTTTCATTATATATTTTGTTTTTGTATTGTTGGCATTGGTTTTTTTTATAGATTAAGGAAGTCCTATTCAATTGTTAGTTTACTGAGGGGTCTTGGATTTTTCTCATGAATCACTTGAATTATATGATACATTCTTTCTGTTTGTTAGGTAATTATGTAGCACATTTATTTTTTTAATGTAATAAACCACATTGACCAATACTCAAATATTAAACAAATTTATTTTTTCTGAGTGATAGACTATTTCTTTTAGACATTGTTGTCTTTAAAATGTTACTGTTTTACTTGGGGGTTTGGGTTAGGTTTGTAATATATCCTAGTTGGCCTTACAAGTAATATTAGAGAGTCCTTCCATTTTTTTCCACTCACTAGAAAAGTTTTGTTAAAATTTACATACATTCCTTCTTAAATTTTTGGAAGACCTTATGAGATAAGGAGAGTGTGGCTTGGTCTTTGCATGTTTGTTTTTTCATAGGAAGTTTTAAAATAATATATTACTTTTCCTCACCTTTTTTATGTTCATGTTTTAGTGCATATTGGCAATTCAAATTTTGTAATTGTTCTCTCAGTTTGGGAAACATGTTTTTCAAAGAATTTTGCATTATATCTAAATGTTTAAAGTCCATTTGTAAATACTGTTATTTCTATTAAGTGCCTGAAAACTCTGTTCTGATGTTCTGTTTTCATTCTCATTTGATAATTTTTTTCAGTAGGTGATGTTATTGTAGTTTTGAGCATTTTACTTGGTGACATGCACTCACTACAATTATCTAGGGAATTGTTACGCTCATATAAGTCATTTCCCAGCGTTATCACCGTGCTTTCCTTGGCCCCCAAAGGCTACCTCCTGGCGCCTCATCTCCCCTTCACTTTCCTACTTTGACTCTCCTAGAGGTTGATTCATTTTACCAATATTAAAAACATTTTCACTTTGTAGATTTGTTTTTCACTGAAAATCTATTGTACCATTTTTCATTCATTTCTGTTCTTATTTATATTACCTATTTTCACTTCTTTCCTTTCTTAAACAGCTGTTTCTTTCTAGTTGTTCCAGATTCATCCAAGCCTTGATCACTCATTGTTAGCATTTCTCTTTTACAGAAATACGGGTTTAGAACTATAAATGCCACTTTAACTATATTCCAAAATTAGTAAAATCATTATTACCTTTTATTGTATTTCTTTTTTACCCCTGGAATATTTAAAGTTGTGCTGCTTAATTTTCAAAACTTTGAGAAATTTTTATTTATCTCTCTGGTATTTATTCCTGTAATAACTCTCCTATAATACAATAATATATACTATATATTTATTTTTATCAAGATATATTGATCTTTACATTTGTTGTTTCCAATTGAGTTATGACTTGTTTAATGTCCAAACCTCTAGCCCATCCATTAAACAAGTTTTGTATATTTGAAAAATGTGCACATTTTGCTGGTGTGTGTAATTATATATATATATATATATATATATATATATATCTGTTAGATTAAGTTAAGTGTGTTATTCTAATCTTCTATTCTGTTACTGATATATTTTTGGCTAGTTCTTTTATTTGGCACAGAAATAAATTGTTCAAATGTGGTTGGGAATTTTATTTTTCCTTTCACTTCTATTAAAACAATATTATCTGATATATACCAATTAAAGATAATTTTTATTTCTATTAACTTTATTTATTCTTTATTTTTGGCCTTTGAGTCAGGGTCTCCATCATTTCGGCTGGACTTGGACTCCCTAGTAGCCCAGGTTGGCCTGGAAATTACAGTCCTTGTTCCTTAGTGTAGGAAGTGCTGAGATTACTCGTATGCCCCACCACTCCTGGTTTAAACTTTTTTTAATACTGAGCAACAGACATAGTAGAGAGGAGTACTTATGTTAAAGGGAGGGGCCAGCAGATGGTGCAGGGTAAGTAGGCAACTAGCAAAGTGGTTTTACTCGGTATGAAATGAAAGCTAATGCAGTGGTTATAGTCCTTAATGTAGAACCGTGGGCCTCTTAATACACATGTGCAGGGAGGAAGAGGAAGAAGCACGCAGTGGTCTAGACAGCGCCAACATTTCTAATCTCAGAAACAGAAACAAGGAAGACACCATCAGCTGGGATGCTCAGTGGTCCGAGGGCAGGAGGGTGCACTTGGCTCCATGGCCTGTTTAACACAGGTGGCAGGTTTATACCAACTCAATCTGTGCAGACGTTCTGTCATAAAAGAATATTCCTAATTCTTTATAGTTTAAGGGAGCATAGTTTAGAAAAATAAAGAGCCCACAGAACAGTTTTATGCATTAAAGATTTGAATCTTTTGTGGAATGATGAGGTGTGTTATGTTTCATGCAGTAGGAAGGTGAAAAGGATCAGTTTGCAGATACTCTTTTCACAGAATAAATGACAAGATAACAAAGATGCTCAGACTTAGTTCTATTTGTGGCTTTTGTAACTTTATTCCACACTTTCTCAACTCAGATCTTCACAGATTTTCTTCTCTCCAACCATCACACTTGATAGTTTAAATTAAACCTCCTATATTTAGCATAATGCCATATGACTACCAGTGACACCTTCTCTAATTTGAAGAAGACACATTTTCTTTCTCAGTGTTTTAACAGTAGCTTTTCTCATTTCTGTAACTGCCTAAAATGTTATATGATGGATTATAATTCCAGAATTCCTCCTTTGGTAAAATTGCTTCACTTCTATCAAGACAAAAGCCCCCTCTGGGTCACTAACTAATCATTCTTCCCTTTGTGTCTGTTCCCAGGTGAAGTTTTGGTTCCTTTAAAAATTGTTAATATAATTTTCAAAGACATGTTGATAATGAAAGGCAATTTAACACCGATAACATTAGAGAACCTCTGGGATGAGAAACCCTTTATATGATGATAGCATCAAAATTTTGCTCCCTGCTGTTTTTTCTTTGTCTACTAAGATCACCCTCTCCAGGAGGAAAAAAGTATATAAATTTAAAAACATAAATAAACACAGAAATTTTACAAGAGTGAAGCCTGTAATCATTCAAATTCTACTGCTTCTTCTCTTCCTTTTAGGAGTAATTAAATGGTCCTCACTGAGAAGTGGTAAATTTCTCTTTTCTTGAGTTAGTTTACCGAAATAAATTCTGTAGTATCAGCTTTTATTTAAAAATCGAACATCAAGAAAATAATTAACAATAATAAAAATGCTATAAAATTCCTTTATGAAACAAACAACTTTATATGTTTTTAAGTGAGATGTTTCTTAACATTTTAAGAAATGTATATCTCTTTTATTTTAGCTAAAATTTAATATTTATAGGAATCAACTTTCTGCTAAATTATGAAAAGATGGCATCACATTGACACAAATGTAAAAGAGTTGATAGATTTAGATAAAAATTATCCTATGAGCTACCAAAATGATTATATATATATATAATTCTTAAAAATGTAACATAATAAACTATGGTGACATTTTATATTCCTCTTTAAAACTGTAACTTTTACAGCTACAGGCAGAAGGATGAATGAGTCAAATGTCAGCATGCTTGGAGTTCTGTCTAAAACCCGCCCGTCCCTAACAGCTTATAAAGGGACTTCCCTCATTATGCCCTTTCTCATACCGCAGGGCCCTTCTTCATGGCCATGAGTGTTCCTTGGATGCTGAGCTTGCGCACCACCTCACACCTGAGAACTGATTTTCCTCTCCCCCTTTCCATATATGAGTGATTGCCCTTTCCAGAGCATTTTTAGTTTTAGCTGGATCCACACTTATGTGTAGCCTAAGATCTGCACAAGTTTCTGATGGAAGGTGGTTATTTGCCTAGAATTCAGAAGATTTAACAGAGGTGCAGTCACAGAATGAGACACTCAAAATGAGCGCAATCAGGGGTTCAAGCCTCTGTGACCTGTGTTGGGAATGTTTGAGCATAGCATAAGCCACAGAAAAGAGGTGCACTCCATGAGGAAGAACCCCAAGAGTGGCCTGACTGAAAATTATTCCCAGACAGAGAGAGGGGTATTGAGACTTTTCAGGCACAGTTAGGACACTAATGGTGTTTATTCATATTGACACCTTAAAGTCACTGCAGTGACCCTCTGTTGAAGTTCATTAGCCCCTTGTGGTAGTTCATTGACTGTGCCAACTTGAAAAGCTTAGAAGCTTAATTAAGTCAGATCGGCAATTCCACACCCTAGGGTGTAGGGGACCCACCCCAAGGAAACTCTTCTCCTGGATGATGTAAAAGGGAGATGAAAGACTCTGCTGCTTCTGCTCTTTGGAGGAGCTCTAGTCTTTGCCTCCATTTCAGACACTGTCTCTTGGCTTCTAGTGCAGACTCTTTGGCTTCTGCCTCAGATCCTTCAGTCTTACCGCACAGACTCTTCAGTGTTCTGCCTCATACCTATGGGCCTCCTGATACAGACCTGCATAGGTAGTGTGGTGAGTTCCAGACCTTGGACTGACTCCTTCTGTCTCCAGTGTGTAGACACCCTCTGTATGCTTCCTCATCCAACTCTGTGATGACCATTGTAAGCCAATCTTGTAATTTATGACACATTCTTATATCTTCTCTTGTATCTGTTTCTCTAGGGAAACCCTGACTGTTACATCCCTTGAATCTTCATAGGAGAATCAGCCTGCACTGGTTGCACTGAGAAAGAAAGACCGGAGTGGTGGGAGCCTCAAAGGGCCAGGAGCCTTCTGCAGGCTGAGAATACACAGGAAGTGCACTCTAACCATAGCATTGGTGACCATGGCATTGGTGAGATCTGACACTCGGCTAGTGCAGTCTTGGGTCTTGTGGAGGAAGAATCATAAGCAGTATTCGGTTGGAGAGGTTTTATTATACCCATGGCTATGAGGTGAGCAGCGAGTACGTTAACATTTCTCAGGATCACACACTCAGTTCTCCATGGAAAAGGTAGTAAACATTTTTTAAACCAAATGCCTTTAACTCCTTATTAACTAAAAGCATAGAAACAAAGAGTGAGATGATTTAGTCTTTTGAAAGTCATACCAGACCTGCACAAGCACTCTACTCTGGTCCCCAGAATGGAATATGTGCTAAGTATTTCATCTGCGATGACAAGCAGGGCAGCACGGTGTTCCTCTTCAGCAGTTACGGCAAACACCCGTGGAGTACCTGGAGCGTTTCACCCCCTGAGGTTTGACGACTCTTCCGTCTGGCTTGTTCCCTTTGCCCTACGCTAGCTGGTTAGCGCTCTCGGTGCATTCGGTCCCTTCTTACGGGCTCTGTGTACACTCTGTGGGTGGATAAGCAAGGAGCTGCCCCAGGAGCCTTTGCAAGAGTCTCCACTGGTGGAGCATTTACATCGCTTTGCCGTGCGGGCACTTCTCCGAGAGCCCAAGACCTTCCCTGAAGTCTGCTGAAGGTTTCAGGCCACATCCCAGAATCACCTGCATCCCAGGACTCTTCCTTAAGGCTTCCTATACCATCTCTTCCACACCAAGGAGGGGGATTTGGAGGAAAGTCAAAGCAATGGAAAATGACTGCTCACTCAGGATGGGGCCTGGATCATTCTGACTGATGGTAAAGAGAAATACCTATACACGTATTAAAAAATAGCATCGTGTTGGTATTGCTTATCATTGCTAATTTATTAAGAATGATGCCTTATTTCAGAAAAATTTTTCTTTAAAAGTAATACATTATTTTGGGCTTACTGAAGGGCGATTTAGTAGAAAGCAATATTTTCAGTAATCCCTTCACACTCACTCACAGTGCTGACTCCGGTCCTTGAGAATGGAGGAGGAGGAAGATGATGACATCCCATGTCCACCGCATCATGATTCCTGCCTGGGTGAGGGTCTGAAGACTAACAGAGCTCTTGGCTCCATTTACTCCTGGACTTGGGACTTGGCATGTACTTCAGCAGTGCCCAGTTCTCTGCATGCTGAGTCACTTCCTCACGGGCAACCTCGCCTCCTCCATCCATCTGTAGTGCATGGTTTCCTGACCGGAGAAACCAGCCTCATAAGCCAGCGTGTCACTAAAGGATGAGGAGAATATGACAGGCTCCGAAAGTATTCTCCCTTTCAACCACCTGAGGTCCAAGGACGAGGCACTGCTCTTTAGCCTCCACTGCCACAGTGCCTTTCTGTGGCTGTATCTGGACTCTGCAATTGGGAAGAAGATCTGAAATTAAGTCACAGCCCTAATAATCTTTCCATTCACTGTTGTCATGGAATAATATTAGGTATAGAAAGGTACATAATATATCAAGAGGCCTATGATTTATCAGATTATGGTAAGAGTTTTAAATCCATCCACTTTTTACCTGTTATTAAAAAAGAGAAACAAAAACGTGTGGGCATCAGGAACAGCTTAGACAATGTAAGAATGCATACAGTGAATGAGAGTTTCAATTATTGATGACAAAATAAACATAATCTGTGGGTATATTTCTACTTATGTACAAGCATAGACTTCTGAGATTAGTCTCAGGGTTGCTATAGATGACTTTTCTTTACGCTGAAATGATACAAACATTTTTTGGAATAATTAATTAGCTATACTTAAAACATTCACCTAAAAAGTGTGAATATTTTCCAAATACACAAAATGATACTTAATAAGTTTTAAATATATTCAGATCCATATATAAAATCCTTTAATTTTTTTCCCACCATTTAGGATTTCTGTCCCTGTGACCGTGGACATGGAGAAATCATTTACAAATCAAAAGTGAACAGAAGCTGAGAAATTATAATTTATTCTTATTCTCTCCCTTTCTTCACTTACCTCTTTCTTCTTTGGAAAGGAACAAGCACACGGACGGAGAAACGAATCTTAGAAGCTACATTTGAACACATTTTAAGACTAACTTGAATAATGAATCTGTACATGGTTTCCATTTTCTTAATGTAATGTTACATTTCTTCAATATATTTTATTTCATGTCTTTCTTTAAGAATTCAGCTTCAGCATCTGAGCCCTGGGAGAGCCATGTACTCTCTATGTACTGCCTAAGGATACTGGACCCAGGTTCCTACCTCCTGCCACCCTTGCAGGGCGAGCACGACACTGAGGAAACCCAGGGACGCTCAGGACCTTCAGGGAGCTTCCCAGGAAGGATGAGGCTTGGTGTTCTGCCTCCTGCATAAAAAATGATAAGATGAGAGAGCAAAATGCAAACTCAGAACTCTACCCCACCCAGAACAAGTCCAGCAGACATCAACAGAAGAAAACTTGGAAGTCACATATCTGAAATTTCTAAAATGATGGCAACTGAAGTAAAGAAACAGTCCATCAGGGCACAGGAGAAATCAGATCAGAGAGCATCTCTCAGGTAAAAAAGGAAGTGACAAGAATAATGAAAGAATTCCTTAGCACAATTAAAGAAGACAGATAAAAGCATAGAGCAGCATAGAGAAATGATGGAAACCCTGAAAACTAGTGATCGTGAAGGGACAGACCCTTTACACATAACAAGGAATCAGGAAATAATGAAAAACGAAATACTTAGAAATCAATCTAACAATGGAAGTAACAGATCTATACAGTGAAACATACAGTGCTCTAAAAAAAGAGATTGAAGAGGATTTCAGAAAATGGAAAGACTGTCCTTGCTCATGGATAGGAAGAACCAACATCGTGAAAATGGCCATACTTGCAAAATTGTTATACAAATTCAAAACAATCTCAGTGAAAATACCATTAGTATACCTCGCAGGTCTAGAGAAAACATTCATCTGGAAGCAGAAGAGACCCAGAATAGCAAAAGCAGTTCTAGGCAACAAAGGTAAGGCAGGTGGCTTCACAATCCCTGACTTGAAATTATACTACAAAGCTAGTATGATAAAATCATCATGGTATTGGCAAAAAAGGAAAACAGGCCTTGGGATCAATGAAACAGACTAGCAGATGCAGCCACAAGTCATAAACACACTCAGCTACCTTACCTTTAACAAAGGGGCCAAACATGTTCACTGGAAGAAGGATAGACTAATAAATGTTGCTGGAAATCCTGGCTTGCACCATACTGAAGACTAAAACTAGACCCCTGTCTATCATCATGCACAAAGCTAAAGATGAAATGGATTAAACATCTAAATATTAAAACAGAAACACTAAATCTACTGGAAGAGAAAGTAGATAAAAACCTTGAAGACAAAAGGGTAGGCAGAGAGTTCATGAACAAAAACCAAAATGCACAGGAAATACTTCAAAGAATCAACAGCTGGAGTCTATTTTTATTCAAAAGTTTTTGCACAGCAGAAGAAATCACCAAGAGAGTAAAGTAAACCCACCAGTTGGAAAAAAATTTTAGCCAACTGCCCCTCAGACAAAGGAACCCTGTCTAGAATATACAAATAATTTTTAAAAATCTACCCCCGCACATTCAAAGACCCAATATAAAACTGGACATCTGAGATGAATACACACTTCTCAGATGAAAAAATACAAATGCTGAAAAAATACATGAACAATGTTCAGTATCATTGGTTATTCAAGAAATGCAAATTAAACAACACTGAGGTTCCAGCTCATCCCAGAAATAATGGCTATTATCAAGCAATCAACCAATAACAAATGCTGGAGGGGCTGTGGGGATAAAGGAACTCTTCTCTACTGCTGGTGGGAGTGTAGACTGTTTTAGCTACTGTGGAAATCAGTCTGGAGATTCCTCAGTAGAAATTAAAACTTACACCAAAAAGAAAATTTAAGGAATGAAAAGTGTGTCATGTATAAGCAATTATATTAAGGAAAGCACAAACACAAATGTCAGTTATAAATTTTTCTGAAGTTAAATATTTATTAAACATTTATTAGGTATTTATTAAACAGTCAGAGTGTAGACTGTTACAGCTACTGTGGACATCAGTCTGGAGATTCCTCAGTAGACTATGATTAGAGGTTCCATTCAAACTGGCTATTTCCCTTTGGGGTATTTTTCCAGAAGAACTAAAAACAACATACCACAGACATATATGTGCACCATGTTTATAGCAGTGCAATTTGTAATATCTAAATCATGGAAGCAACCTAAATGCCCATCAACTGAGGAAGGAATAAAAAAAATATGGTATTTTATATAGTGGAATATTATTCAGCTATAAGAAAAGATAAGGAGGCTTTTGTAGGTAAATGGATGCAACTAGAGACCATACTCATAAATAAGCCAGACTTTAATGTGTGAACATTGTATTGTCTCCCTAGTGTGAGAACCTGAAAGAGCAAATACAATCTGAATGCTACAATAGATATTGTCAAAGGGAAATCAATTGCTCAAAAGAAAAATAATGATTGAGATGAGGGAAAAGAGAAAAGAAAGAAAGAATAGAAAAAATATATATAATAGCTAAGATAATTGTACCACCAATTTCTATTGATTTATTGCAAGGAACCACTAATGTTTAATTGTTTGATCAATCTTGCATGCCTATATTTGTTTATCTGAGTAACCAATTTGAAGATATCAATACGTAATACAACAACCATTGTTAACTTCTCACCTTTTCTGAAATTTCATATTGCTTTTATTGTTTTTATGTTGTTTTGCTTATGTCTTCGTGTTTGTCAATTTGTTTTTGCTCTTTTCTCTTTAAAATAAAAAAAAATTCAGTTTTGTTTATGTTTTCAGTCTCCCAACATAAACATGGTGATAGCACACATTAGGAACATTAATGACATTTGCATGAAAATGAGTTGAATGTTGCATTGTAATTCTCATTTTTGTCCAGCAGAATTTGGGGGCAAAATTAAGTGACTGTATAAGCTGTAGCTCAGGAAAATGTCATCAAGAAAAGTGTCTCAGTCTGACATCTGATATCAAGTGTTAAGGACTTATATTTTCTTTCTTTAAAGAGGAAAAATAAAACAGATTTTCAAAACAAGACAATAGGAGAGTAACAATAATTAACACATTGCATATTGTTGTCTTCAGCATAATTACTCAGAGTATAACACATAGGCATGAAATATCATCCAAATAATACTAACACAAACTCTTTACTGAACTGAGAGAAACTAGCAGTGTAACTATTCTATCTTGTTTATATATATGCGTTTTTCCCTCTCCTTTTCTTTCCTTCCCTTCCTCCCCGCCCCACAGTTTCTCTTTCCTTTTAAACAGTTTCTTCCCATTTTCAGACGTCTATTGTACATTTTGGGTTCCATGTACTTGTGCAGCCTCTTACACTAGAGAGACTATACAGTGTTTATACATGTGAGTCTGATTTAATTCACTTACTGGGGTAGTCTCAGATTGATCCATTTTCCTATAAAAGTCTCAAGTTTATCCTTCTTTATGGGTGAGTAGTACTCCACTGTATTAAAAAATACATTTTTTCATCCATTCCTCGATTGAGGGGCACATGGGTTGTTTCTGAAATTTAGCTATGACAAATTGTGCTACCATAAACATGGGTGCACATATATCATTGTGGTAGGATGTTTTTAATTCTTTTGGGACAATACCCAGAAGGGGAATAGTTGAGTTGAATCGGATCTTTAATCCTAGTTTACTGAAGAATCTCTAGACTGATTTCCACAGTGGTTACACCAGTCTACACCCTCACTAGCAGTAGAGAACGGTTCCTTTTCCCCTGCAGCCACTCCAGGATTTGTTATTGGTTGATTTCTTGATAATAGCCATTCTTGCTAGGGTGAGATGAAACTTACACCAAAAAGAACATTTAAAGAATGAAAAGTGTCATGTATAAGCTATTGGTTAAGAAAAACACAAAAACAAATGTCAGTTATAAATTTTTCTGAAATTAAATATTTATTAAATATTTAATTATGTTGAAAGCAATTTCATTTTTAAACAATAAATATTTGACTATCAAAAAAAAAAACAATACATATCACATAGAGGTACAACTTCCCTATGACGAATGTTATCATTACATATATCTAAAGATATACTAATAAAATTTTTAAAATGCAAAAAAAATTAAATTTCTTTAAAAATCAAATAACATATTACATAAACAAAAATAATAGATGTCTATAAACAGATCATTTTCAGGAAAGACAAGAAAGGCAAGCTAACTATTTAGTTTAGAACTAAAATGAGTTAGGAAAATTTTCTCTATTTTTCCCATAAATTTTGAGAAGCATTTCAGACCATCAAGAACGATACTGTTATAATGCTGATTATACAAGAAAATTTAGAACGAGAACTATATAGAGAGTATATGTTTATGATATATAAATGCATAAATTTGTAAATATAAACTCAACTATCTTTATATTTGTAAATATAAAGTCATTCCAAGTCATTATGAGAATAAATACTATACACTGGTAATAGTACAAATTTATATCAAACGTTTGATATCAGAAAATATGTGTCAGAAATAAATGATGCATCTCAAATTCCCTTCTCAAACAAAAAAGGGTGACATAGGTCAAGAGACTTTGAAAGTTGAAAACCTATGTGTTACAAGGATAGAAAAATCAATTGAAATAAATGATAATATTCTAAAGGGATAATATTAAAATAGATAAATTTGGTTTACACAGTATCTGTTGTATGCACAGTAGTGCATCACAGACTAAAATCAGAAATAAATATATTTTTTAAGGATTTGGACTGGACTAACATACAACTATTTAAAACATAAAAATAATGCAAATTGTAAAAGGAACATTAATAATGTTGAATAAACATAAAACGAATTCTGAGTAAAGGTACGTTTCCTCTCTGATTAGCACTTTTAATTTTGTAGAAATGTGGGATACAGTTACACAATCATATTTAACAGACAAAAGGTAGTGATGAAGTGGGTTATGCTGGTTCAGGAGCACCAAAGTAAACAGAATATGCACCAAAATTCAGTGATGCATTGGTGGATTATTAAGTTAGCTACCTTTTTTATATAAGAACTACTATATGAAGTAAAACATGTTATATCACATAATAAAAAGTCAACTGTAAATCCAAACCTCGTGAAGAGAAAAATAAAGGACACAAGAATGCTGGACAAGTGCTGGCGGTGCCACGTCTCCCCTGGTGGAGTCTGACGGCCCCAGGGACTCGTCTGCGGTGACATCACAGAACACAGAAATGGAATTCTGCAGAGAGGACCCATGGAGAATGCCGGCCAGGTTCTCTGTGTCCCATAGTTTACCTGACTGTACATGAGCATTAAACTGTGTCCAAGGTCAGGATGGACTAGGGAGTAACCAGGTAGATTTAAATTACTTGGAGGAATATTTAAAATTTGGGTAATTTGGAGGAGGTCCTTTGGAGAAAGAACCATTGCACTAGTACAACCAAGGAGGCAAAGAGACTTGAGTTGAGAAATGGATAAATAAATAAAAGTCAACTGTTGAGCAAATCGATTAGAAATCATGTGGCACAGAATGCAGGGGCTAAGCAGCGTCAGACCTAGGGTGAGCTGCGTTTCCCAGGGCACCTCCAGCTCTGCTGATGAGTATACTACCTTGGTAGCCAGGTAGCTGTCTAGACAGGTACACCAAATCCTATGAGCAAATATAAGACCAGTATGGTATTTTCCTTTTATACATGTTTGTCATATCTAAGGAATAGTTCTTCAGTGTAACCCACTTAATAAAAAACAAACTGCAAGATCATTACAAGGTAAAGAAGTGAACGTTATATGTCAAAACCTTCCTGATTGTTAGGGACAGAAGTAAAATGTGTAACTTTAGATTTTTATTAGTCCTGGTTTCTCATTAATCCTGGTTTCTCCCCAACAAAGATATAATTAGATTTCCCATCATTCCATTTCTGTATTAAGTAATTTCACAGCTTGCACATGTTACTGAGAAGGAAAAAACAAGTTGCATAATGAATCATAGCAGCCAGGCCAACACCTGAAAGCCTAGGTCACTGCAATTCTGAAAAACCCCTGCCAGTGATGTAAATTTTGATTAAATATTCTAATCAATAGAAAAACAAGAAATATTGCAAAACATCTGTAGATGAATGTTTAAGATAGGCCTGTGTTATGGTTTGAGTCTGCATGCCCCCCCCCAAATTCTCATGCAGTCATGGGGAAGGCTTCTGGATTTTGATCAATCCATAGTCTGATGCTAGGATTACGGGTATGGGTGCTACACCCGATCTGGGGTGGGCAGTTTGTACAGTGTAAGGGAGGGAAAGAGGCTTGCTCTTGCCTTGTCCCCCTTTTTTGTGCTTATTACTTTTGCTGTCTTCCACCACCAGGAACTGTTGCCCTCTGCCATGTGCCGCTCTGACTTAGAGCCAGCCAAGTATGGGCTGAAACCTCCATAAGCTGTGACCTACATAAACCTTTCCTTCCTTGATTTTGGGTGTCAGGTATTCTGTCCCAGCAACAAGAGAAAAGTAACCAAGACAACCTGCCATGGTGGCACTTATGGTCACTATGAGTTGACCTCATTGCTTTAACCAGTTCTTTCTTAATATCTTTCTCCCTGACCATGCCCTGGAGGTCTGCTTTGTAGTAATGTGAAACTCACATCCACAAAGTGATGCACGCTTTTAATCCTTGAGGGTATCAGGAGTGGATGCTTCCTCTCCGTGCCTCACTTTGTTTGCCATGTGAAATGCCATCTAGCAGTTCTTCTTTGAGATGGGAGGAGTGAGTCTTGCAAGACAGAAACAAGAGAAACTGATAACAACAACAAAACCCTGAGGAGTAGAGAAACAGGAGCGAGACCTGCTTATCCCCAGGCGCTGAGCTGGCCTGGGCACCTGGGACTCTGGGAGCCGGCGTGGGGCCGGGAAAGGCCACACTGCTGAGGAGCAGCACCATTCGCCCTGGGCAATGCCGGAGTGGGTGTGAGCAGCTATCGGCTTATCATGTAACTTCCACAGCTTGGGGAAAGTTTTGTGCTAATGGTACAAGAATAATCTAATAAGACATAAGAAGTCTCTAGTAGTAAGGCTAAAGTTATTAAACTAACCAACATCAATAAAAATTCCTTGAATTGTAAAATATCTAGTAATAACTTAGAGGGAAAACATAAAAATATCTTAAAATTAAAGTTGCTTCTCTAGAATGCATCCTACTTGACCATAATGTATAATCTTTTTGATGATGAGTTGCATTATACTAGCTAATATCTTGTTAAGAGTTTTTCCATTTATGTTCGTTAAAGAGATTGGCCTATAATTTTCTATTTTATTTGGATCTTTATCCAGTTTTGGAATCAGAGTGATGCTGGTTTCCTAGATAAAGTTGCAACCAAGCACCTTTCAGTTTCTTTTCCCAGAGATGTAAGAACGGTTCAACATATGCCAATTGGTAAGTGTAGTATGTCACATAAACAGAAGCACAATAAGATGGTGCATGATTATAAAAACCTATGCAGAAAAGGCTTTGACAAAATACAACACCTTTTCATGATAAGAACCCCAAAATATAAGTATAGCAGGAATTTGGTAAAAGCTATTATTAATGAACCAACAGCCCACATATTAAATGTTGAAGAAATAATGGCATTCCATCCAAAATCAGGAACAAGTAAAAGATCTTCACTATCACCACTTCTATTCAACACTGTACTCAAAACATTAGCCAGAGTAATCAGGCAAGGGAATTGAAAATAAGGAATACATATTAGAAAGGAAAATCTCCATTTATTATTCAGAGATGACATGATACTCTACATAGATGACCCAAAGAATTTCACCATAAACTCTTAGAATTAATAATCAACTTCAACAGTGGTACAGAATCAACATACAAAAATCAATAGCATTTTTATATACCAATAATTACTTCAATGATAAGAAATTATGAAAATAATACTATTCATGGTAGTGTCAAGAAAACTCAAATACCTATGTATTAACCAAGGAAATAAAAGACCTCTACAAAAAACTATAATACTATGAAAAGGAGATTGAAAAGACATCAGAAAATAGAAAGATGTCCCCTGTTTCTGACTAGGCAGAATCAATATTGCTGAAATGACCATACTTCCAAAACCGTTATGCAGATTCAATGCAGTCCCAGTCAAAACACCAACAGCATACTTCACAGACCTAGAGAAAACAATACTAAACTTCATATGGAACCAGAAGTGACCTCAAGTTGCGAAAGCAGTCTTGGACAGCAGCAAAGCAGGAGGCATCTCACTACCTGACTGCAAGCTATTCTATGAAGCAGTAGTAATGAAAACAGAGTGGTGCTGGAACGAAAACAGACATGCGCATTACTGGAACTTAACAGAGCAGTTTGCTGAGCCTATGATGTGCACACTGCAGTGGACTGTTTGTATCGTTGAAAGCTCCAAAAGCCTCGCTGGGCAGGGGTTACAACTCAGGAGCATGGCGCCTGCCTGGCAAGTGTGAAGTCCTGAGTTTGATTCTTAGTACTGAAAAAAAAACCGTAAAAGGCTTGCCGTCACTGGAATAGGGGATACAGAGATATCCCCAGACACATTCAGCTATTTGATCTTTAATGAATGGGCCTAAAGCGTATGATGGAGGAATGGCAGCCTGTCCAGCTGACATTGGTGGGAAAGCTGTATTGCTTAAAGATTGAAACTGGACTTGTGTCTCTCACCAGGATCAAATCAAATGTATCAAAGATCCACTTGAATCTACTTGAATTCTTGGGAGGAGGAAAGAATTTCCTAAAGAGAGTGGCAACTGCACAAGAAATAATAGTAAAAATCAACAAATGTACATCAGATTTAAAAACTATGGCACAGCAGTAGAATTAATTAGTACAATGAAAAGACAACCTACACAGTGGGAAAAAATTTTGACTGCTATGTCTCAGAAAGCTTAATGTCTAGACTATACAAAGAATTCATAAAAATCAGCCCTTCTAAAATAAACCATATAATCAAGTAATGGGCAAGTAAAATTAACAGATGATTCTCAGAAGAAATGCAAATGTTCAACAAATATGTGAAAAAAAGTTCAAGCTCTCTGGTCATTTCTCTAAGATGCAAATTAAAACATGCTAAAATTCCATCTTCTACCAGCAAGAATGGTAATCATAAAGAAATTAAAAAGAAATAACAAATGGTGATGAGACTGTGGTGGAAAAGGGACCCTCCTACATGTTTGGTGGAAATGCAAAGTAATGCAACCATTATGGAAATCAGCATAGACATTCCTCAAAGAACTAAAACTGGAGATTCCATGAGAACCAGCTGTGTGCCCCCAAGATGTCATACTACAGTGATAGATGAATACCAGTGTTTATAACAGCACAATTTGTAATAGCTAAATCCTGCACACAGCCTGTATACCCATCAACAGATCATTTGGTAAAGAAAACGTGTTATCTGTACTCACGGAAAACTACTTGGCCACAAAGGAGGACAACACTAAAACATTTGCTGGAAAACAGATGCACCTGAAAATACAATATTGCATGAAATAAATCACACATGTAATCTAAAATACCACACAGTAAGGCCTATTTGAGTAAGGCAAAGTACAAACAAAGAGCATAATGAAAGTTGGATAGAAAAAGACAAGTGGTAGATCTTGTGCAGATGCGAAGGTCTGAGAAAACATGGCAGAGGGAGGAGAGAGGGGGAAATAAGTATAATAAAGACAAGCCATGTACAGGAACCTAACAGCCTCAAAAATGCAAACACTACGTGCCACAGACATGAGATAAGGTTAATAATATTGATAAGAATGAAAATTCAGAAGTGGAATGATACTGCTTCTGTCTAAATGTCTCCTCAAAGTCTCAGGCCATTGTAGGTCTTTTTCAGACATGGCTAGAGTGTGTGAGGCTAGGATTAAGGGTGTGACTCCTTAATCAGTCTGCTCACAGGTCTGGTATAGTCCTGGGTGTGAGTGCTACCCTCCCTAAGGGCAGGTAGCCTAGGTGGAATTAAGAGGCAGAAAGAGGGCTGTGGTTTGTCAGTTGTAACTTGCTGCCTCCTGCCTCCTGCCTGCCAAGAAGTGTTTCTCCTCTGCTGTGCTACTCTGCCTTGTGCCACTCTGCCTTGGAGCCAGCAGACTCCAAACTGAACCCTACAAACATTCAGCCAAATAAACCTTCGCTCCTTTAACTTCGGCCATCAGGTATTTTGTCTGAGCAATGAGAAAAGTAACTAAGATGACAGATGTAGATGAGGTGGGGGCGGATGAGAGGAAAGGGAGGGGGAATTGGAGGAGGAGTCAAGTTGTTTTGTGGACATGTACTTACTCTCCAAGCTGATTATAAACTGCAAGTGAGTATGGATCAAAAACTACAATAATAAAAAATAAAAAAACACCCCAGAGTGCTCTTTTGGAGAAGAGCTGCCTAAGAAATCAATTCTCCAGCACCCAGCTCACCATACTTAGCTGTCCAGGCATTGGAGATTTGTGATTCAGAAGGGTCATGTTACTGTTCCAGCTGAAGTAGGCCCTGGAGTCTTCCACCTGGCACTGGATTTACATGCATGCAGAATGCAAGAGCTGTGTGGTAAGGAAGTCTTCTACTTGAGTTTCAAGAAAAAGCCCAGAAGGCCAAGTCATGTGCCCCTGAGAGGACATGTCAAATGTGAAGCTGAGTGCCTAGTGGGGACCCCAGAAGTTTGAAGAAACCTGGGATATAGGAAGTCTGAGGAAAACCTCCCATAAATGATCAAAGCCACCTCAAGAGAAAGGCCACAAGGGCTATAAATGCAGGCAGTGCCTTTGGGGTGGGGCTGCCCCAGCCCCTTGGAGTTCACACCTTGCCAGAGACTACCTCTTGTGCTAGACATGGAACTATGGGACCTAATATTTTCCCTGGTCTTGTTTTTCTCCCATTCCTTTCTATTTCCCAATTTCTCTCTTTTGGAATGGGAGTATCTACACTGAGCACTCATATGTGGTCAGTACTTAACTTTCTTTGTATGTTTACAGTGGCCATAACTAAGAGTTTGTCTTTAATCTCAATGGAACATTTGGAGTTTGGCTTTTCAGCAATTCTAAAACTGATAGAAATCAGCAACCCTTAGAGACTAACCAAATGCATTTTGCAGAAAGGTGTATACATAAGCCTTTTGGGGGCCAGAGAGGAATGCTATGGTTTGTACCTAGTTTTGCTGCAAAGCCTCATGTACTCATAGGTAGGACAATTGAGTGAGGTGTATGTAATATTCACCAATGGATTAATCTACTAATTAGTGAGTTCATAGCTAATTATGATGTTGGGAGGTAGAGCCTGTCAGAGGAGATGGGTCACTGGAAAAATGGCCTCAAAGAGTCATCTTGCACCCTCCTCCTGTGACCTTTCTCTGCTTCCAGGCTGCCGTATCGTGAACAATCCTCCCCTGCATGCCCCTCTGCCATGAGCCCTGCCTTGAAGCCAGCTGACTATGGATTGAAACTTCTACAATATTTAAGCCAAAACAAACCTTTCCTCCTAAGATTAGGTGTTGGTTTTATGATGAGAAAATAACTAAAACCCTTCCCATTTAGAGTTCTACAAAGAATGTACAATGATCAGGATGTTTAGATCTATACCTACACATCTTTATACCTCTACATGTGTACATATACAAGTACTACTTAAGCTAATTTCTCACAGATAAATCTATTCAGAAATTTAAATACTGTTTTAGAGATGTATTTTTAAGGAATTGGCTCATACAACAGTGAAGTCTTGGCAAGACTCAAATCTAGTGAGCTAAGATTGCAGGCTAGATACACAGCTTGGGGCAGTCTGTCTTCCTTCTTGTATGGCCATCAACTGATTGGACTGAAACCACCCATATTATGGAGAGTAATCTGCTTACTCAACATCCACTGATTTAAATCTTAATTTCACTCCAATAGGAGCTTCCCAAAACTTCTAAAATAGTATCGATTATGTGTCTAGGTTCTTTGACTGATACAAACTGACTTAGAAAATTACCTGTCAAACTTCCACATGCATTCACATGAGACTGGATCAGCCCTTACATGTTCACCTTGGTGACTGTTACAGTCAACTTGGGGAGTCCAGAGGTTTAGCTGAGTAACTCAGCAGTTGTAGATCTTGGGGTGAAAAGGACATGCCCTTACCCTTCTGGGTTGTTGTTTATTGTGTTAATTTGGGAAGTTTAAAAGGTTAACTATGTGATTCAGCAGGAAGCCAGGGTGCTTACTTTGTATACATCCTGAGCCTGTGGAAGAGGAGGGCATGGAGACTGTGTGAGAGCTACACGCCACCTGAGTGGGGGCAGGCTGTTTACAAGGTAAAGGAGAGAAAGAGGCTGTTTGCCTGCAATTCGACACATTTGCTGGTTGTTTGCTGCCATGAACATTTGCCCTCTGCCGTGTGCTACTCTTCCTGAAAACCAGCCAAACATGGACTGAAACCTCCACAAATTGTAAGCTAAATAAACTTTTCCTTCCTTCATTTTGAGTGTTGCGTATTTTGTCTCAGCAATGAGAGAAAAGTAACCAAGGCAGTGACAAAGATGCAAGCGTGTGCTTGCTGCGGTCGTTTACCCTAAGCAAAATCGAGGACAGTGAGCTGATTGATTCAGGTCAAGGTTTATTTATTTTTTTTAATCAGCTACATAAATTTTCCTCCAAAGAAGAGGAGCAGACAAAGGATTAGGGCGAAGTCACCACCATAACAGGAATGTGTGTACTTCCCAAGAGAAAAAGTACCAGCAGAGATTTTATGGGTAGAAATGAAGTCTGTGTTTTTACTTTTTAAATTCATGACTTACTAAATAGGTTGATAGTTTTCTTATTAATAACTGTAGTTATACTTTCCATTTGTGAAATATTTTTCCATATTCATTAAGCATTTGTCAGTTTCAAAAGCAATTCTTCAATACATACTTTCTACTTACATAGAGGTGAATTAATTACTTTTAAAAATACCTCATGAATAGATTTTTTTATATAATCTGATCTAAATTTCTTGCAATTTAATCTGTACATATAAAATATAAGAATATTATATATGCCATTTTCTTGGTCATTCTATTAATTTACCCTCTCCAACAAGGATCAAAGCTGTGATAGCTTAAACAAACTGTGTTTCCTTAAGTCATTAAGAAAAGAAGGAGTAGAGAGTCTGATTCTTGGTTTAATAAACATAACCCTGAGGTTACCAACATATTTGCCTCCTCATCAACTGACTGAACTCTTTAGAGAGCCAAATTTGACTCTGAGCAGCTCAGGAAATGATCCTTTATCAGATGGTCATGCCAGTGAAATCGTCTGTTGCAGTGGTTTATTATTTTTGCTAATTGCAGAGCCTCAGACTTGCTGGGCAGGTGCCTTGTTGTTAAGCCACACTCACAGCTTTCCTGCTCCTTCAGGTGAGGGCTTCGCAAGCCTTATCATTAAGGCAAGGGTGTAACATGTCAAGTTTTAGACACGACAGTCTCTGTTGCAAGTACTCTAGTCAACTTTGCCTTCCTAACACAAAAATGTCATAAATAACATTTAGGTAATGAGCTGATGAGTTTCCTTTACCTAATTTATAATACCACTGCAGACAGCTGGCTGGGAGTGTTCTCTCTCTCTCCATAAGCACATGGGTAAATTTCCCTAATAAATCTCCTCTTCTACAAGGAATGGGTGAATGATAAAAAAGTAGAAAATACATTGTCTAGAATGATGGGATAAGTTTGTTTGAAGTGTATTTTGAACATAATTAATGGCAATATGTCTTTGGCTTTAATAAATTTTTAATTTAAACATTGATTGCAATTTATGGTCACCTATAAACATTTAGGGCAATTTCCGTGAAATAAAACACTACAATGTTCTCTCCACTTCTTCACGAGATCCAGCACCATGAAACTGACTCTTCCCCAAAGTCAAAATGACCTTGAAACACAAACGTTTTGAACCAATTTAGGACTTCAGGCAGCAACAACTAAAGCTACACAGAAAGAGGATGTATGGTTGGATCTAAAATATTCCCCCAGATCCTTATGTGTGTAGGTCCTGCAAAGGCTCCGGCTGGTGTGCTCACTGAGCAGTGGGATGGAGTGGGGAGTGGCAGTAGCACCCAAAGGACTTGGCCTGGCTGGACCATCTCTGCCTGTGCTTCTGGGCTGCTTTGAGGAGAAGGACATTGCCCAGCCCGTCCACCGGCCCTTCTGCCTTGGCTCAGCTGGCAGTGGACTGAAAACTATGAGCCAGAAGGTATGGTATGTGGGTCAGGTATATGTCCCCATGGGGGAGACAGAGGACTCCAGAGCTGCTTGAGAGAGTGGCAGGGATGGTGGGCTAAGTGTGCTTGAGGCCAGGCAGAGTGTTTAAGGGTTATTGGCAATGTTTTATTTCCAGTCATGAAACAAATTTAAGCACTAACTATACATCTTGATCACACTCCCCTCATCTACCTAGGTGTGCAGCTTATTAGTTCTGTCTCTGGAAAATCCTTATGCTGTCCTTAAAATAAAAAAAAAATCTTATAATCAAGTATTTTAACCTTAATGAGTTTAAAATCTATTCATAGATTTTGAAGCAAAATCTTTAGGCAATTCTGACTCCATTCCTTTCTAGACATGAACAATAGACAAATTTTCAACCATTATTATACCAATTTTTCTTATTTGTACAATGATAGCATTGATTTTGCCTGGATTAAAGATGAAAGTTAATCACCAACTGCACTGACCCCTTTTCACTTCTCATTTTTCATCTGCCTTCAAAGTTTCATATTGCTTAGCAATCTCTCTTTATAGAAACAGTTATTATCAATAAATTTCAAACTATATGATCCACAAGATTTCACTTTATGCCTTTAGCAATTTCTTTCCAAATCTTCATATAAAGTGGTGCTTCCTTTGTTTATCCATTGTGTATCAGTTTGAGCAAGGGAATCATTTTCAGGCTTTTCCCACTGAAGAGTGCATCAAATTTCATGACTTAAATCGTCTTTGATGACTGTCAAAATGATTCCATCGTGATCCTCAAGTACCTCCTTGCATCTCTTTCTGCATGTCCTATCTAGTTCAAAGTTTTCAGGAATTTTATTCTGCAGAATGTCTTTTTTCCTAGTAATAACTATTTCCATAACAGGGACTTTTTATCTACTCACTGAATGACATAAACCCTCCTTTATAGTAGTGTCTCTGTTCACGAAGGCTTCTTTCTGTAAACAGCTCAGTTTGCAAACAAAACCTTTCAGCAGAACTTTGCTTCCATCTGCAAACTTTGTATGAGTTGACAAACAACCAGAGCATCTTCCCCACACAAGCACAAAGGCAGTCATCTTCCCCGGAATCGTGACAGGTCGAGGTCAGACCCCGAGGCCCACGGCGCTCTGCACTTGCCAGGTGTGCTCCTTCCTCACTGCCCCCATCGCTGCCACCCCTTCCTCAGGCGTCGCCATGTGCGGACAAGTCCGAAAGTACAGCTCCCACAGATGGATGAGAGGCAGCACTGAAAAATGAAGTGAGAAGTACTAATTTAAACACCTGAATATTTCTTCCAGATCTGTGAGGAATGGTGCGGTGTTTTGATTGGGACTGAGTCGAATATGAATGTGCTTTGGGAGTATGGCCATGTTGGTAATATTGCTTCTGCCTTCCTAGGACAGAAACTGTCTTTTCATGTTTAGATATCCTCTTCGATCTCCTTTTCAGAGTTACATGGTTTCCACTGTAGAAGTCTTTCACTTCCTTGTTTGGGTTAATTCTTAATATCTGATTTTTATTGGTGCTATTGCAGATGGCATTTTTCCAAATTCTTTCTCAGTGAGTTGATTATCAGCGTGTAGAAATATTATTGATTTTTGTGTGTTGATCTGTATCCTGCTACATCTCTGAATTTGTTATTGATTCTAGAAATGTTTTGGTGAAATTTTTATGACTTGTCTATAACCGATCTTGTTACCTGCAAATACTGGTAATGGGCTGTCTTCTTTTTATGTGCATATCTCCCTTCTTTTTTGGCTAGTGTTCGAGCGTTATTTTGAATGGAATTAGTGATATTGGATGCCCTCATCTTGTTCCTGAGTTTAGGGGGCAACTTTCAGTATCTCCTCATGTAACATGGATGCTGCCCATTGCTTTTTCATAAAAGCCTTCATCAGATTGAGGAGACAACCTCCTACTCATCAGGAATGGGTGTTGAGTTTCTTTCTCTTTTTTTGTCTTTTTGAGGCAGGGTCTCACTATGCAGTTCAAGCTGGCCTTGAAATCACTTTGTAGCCCAGGCTGGTCTTGAACTCACAATGATCCTCCTGCTTCAACTTTCCGAGTGCTGGGATTACAAGCATGTGCTGCCGCTCTCCACTTAGAGTACTGGATTTTATTAAAGCCTTTTTCTGCATTTATTGATATAAATTTGTGATTATTGTCCTCATTTCTGTTTATGTGATTGATCATATTCATTGGTTTACATATGTTGAACCATCCTTGCATCCCTGAGTTGAAACTTACTTGGTCACTCTTTTGACAAAGTGTGCAATTTTGTTTGCCAGCATCTTTTTGAAGATTTTCGCATCTATGTTCATTGAGGAGATTGGCTTTTAGTTGTCTTACTTAGTTGGGCCTTTATCTTGCTCTTTTAGTCTCAAGTTCATTGATTTCCACTCTGATCTTTGTGTTTGCTCTCCTAAAATGAGGCTTGGTTTTGGGAGTCTTTGTTTTATGGATATTTCGGATACTATTTTATGGATACTATTTGAGCTCATTCTGTATTTCTAAGGAGAGCACTGTTTGCAGTAACTTCCCTCTTTGGACTTGTTTCATTGTGTCCCACAGGTTCTGTTGTGTTCTGCCAGGGTTGTTGACTCCAGGCCCTGTATTATTTCCTCTGATTTCATCAGTGGTCCATTGCATGCTCAGGAGGGTGTTATGATGTCTCCAGAGGTTTCCATATTTCCCATGGTTTCTATGATTTCTAGTTTCAACATAAACAGATGTGATAGTGTGGTAATTTATTTAAGCCAGATTTGAGAAATAAAATGTAGTGTATTTTGCAGAAAGTTTTGTGTGCTGCTTAGAAGATTGTGGAGCCAGTTGTAGTAGGATGGAATATTCTGCAGATGTCTATTAAGTTCATCTCTTCAAAGATATGGTTCAGCTCTGACATTTCTTTGTTGATTGTTTTGTTGATCTGTCTCTTTGTGAAAGTGGAGTATTGAGACCACCGACTATGACTCTTTTGGTGTTTATTTGATCTTTTCTGTCAAGCAGTATTTGTTTTATCAAGTTACATGTTCAAATTTATAGTGCATGTATATTTGCAATTGTTATCTCTTCCTATTGACTTTTCCCTTAACTCATACATAGTGATATTTTTTACCTCTTCTGGTCAGTTTTAGTTTGAAGTTTACTTTATCTAAGAGTAAAACTGCTACCTCTGCATGCTTTTGGGGTAATGATACATGGAATGTTGTTTCCATTCTTTCATTTTTAGTCTATGAATTTCATTTGGTTTTGATAATTTCTTAAATGCCACAGATTATTTTACTCTGTGTTTTGATCCAATCTGCTAATCTGTATTTCAATTGCACAACTCAGACTATTTACTTTGAGAGATACTACTGGAACTTGTTGATTTATTCCTAAGATCGTGGTTTTTATGCTGATGACTCTTTCAGCCACCCTTTTGGTTTAACCACTTGCCTTGCCTGCTGTATCCACTCAATCTGATGTTTTGGTCTCATTATCTCTGTCCAGGATAGGCTCAATGTGTTGAAGGCTCGCTTGGTACTCATATATCTCTTAAGATATTCTTGTGATGGAGGCCTCTTATTTCTTCATCAGTTATGAAAGATAAGTTTTACAGGATATATTAGTCTGGGTTGGATGCTGCTTCTAGGGCTACAGACAGGTCACTCTAAGATCTACTGGTCTTTAACATTTGTGTTTAGAAGTCTTCTGTAATCTTGGTGGAAGTCTTTACCTTTAGGTAGGACTTTTTGCTTTTCTCCAACAGCTCTTAAGATTCACCATGCTGTGTCACAGGGAGACTTTTCCACTGTAGATAATTGATGACCAGAAAGCTTCAATTTCCTATATGTTGAAATCCTTCCTCATATATGAAAAATTTTCTATTATGATTTTTGCAAGCAGAGCTTTTTAATCTATCTGTACTGTCCTCTAAATTTCTATAAAAATAATTCATCATATTTTACATTTCACCCTTGATATCTGAAATCTTGCATTCACGTTGGTCTTTTCTGTGGTTTATAAATTCTATAAATTTTTCTATGTCCATATTACTGTGTAATGTCTTTCATAAAATCTATGTCTTTGATAACTTTGTGGTTTTTGGGTCATTGTGTTCAGCTCTTTAAAATTTATTTTTCTCTCGCATGGCCTCATTGGTCAGATTTTAAGTTAGTTCAGTCACCTTTCTGACTATGTCCTCTTTAAACTTCCTGCATTTCTTTCATTCTTTAATCATTTAAAATAGCTCTTCTGTCTGGTGTTTACTTTCCTCTCCCTCGATGCCAACTGGATCTTCTTTGGGAGAGTTGGTGTTCTTCAAAGGCATGTTGTTGCCTTGGGTTTTTTTCATGAGTGTGTGTGTGTGTGTGTGTGTGTGTGTGTATGCTCGCATGTATATGACACATACTTTGTTTTTGGTATTGAACGTTGAAATAGAGTGAGGACTTGTTGTTCATGAATTCTTTACTTAGATTGTTTTTCAGATATGTGTCCATTTCTCCAGAGGTAATATTTGCCTGTAAGGAAGAGAATCTCTACTGGTTGTTAACAGCCTCAACAGAACCATGCATAGTCATTCATGAATGTTGAAACCCATTCTGGCAACTCTGCTCTTTGGCCTATGCATATTACAGACAGCTCCTCACTGGCACGTGGAAGGTGAGGGAGTTGGAAATGATGGGTAAAGGAGAGTGGGTGCATACATACAAGGAGAGGAAAGCAAGAGAGTTGGTGGCTGAGAAGAACATAAATAGAAGATTGCACTCTGCTGGAGTTATGCTCTGGTGGGCATACAGTGTGTTTAGGGAAGTATTTGTAGAGGCAAGAGACTGTATGGCAGTAGGCAGAAGTGTATTTAGATATTGAATAAGGCTGTGAGGTTGCCGGTGCCTGTTAATGTATTTGTGGATAGCTTTGTTTGTCTTTTGTAATCCCAGTTTTGTTAATATTACCCTGACATGCCCTGAACTGGTGCTGTTTAGTTTATAGCATGAGTTAATTCTCATGCTCTAGTACAGTGGTCCAGGCCCAGGCTCCTTCATGCTCCTAGACAGATGGAGGGCAGGAGGAAGAAGGCAAGGCGTCACAGTGAGGAGTAGGGTGAAGTGCGGAGGAAGCCAGCGTCTGGGAGGGCAGACACTGAAAAAGGTAGCACGTTGAGGTAGAAACCCTGAAACTTAAAATGTTATAATCATCCAATACCAACTAAGAACCAAAAGAAGACTCAGTAAGAAAAATGTAAAGGAAAAGGAGAAAAGACAAAACCAAACCCAATCAGAACAGTGTAAGTCCAAAAAATAGCAAGTTTACAGCAACAATACTTACCAGAACAACAGTATAAGTAAAAATGAAACCCATACATTGTTTTGTAGTCTGAGCCCAGGGCTTCCGCGCAGTTTCATGCTGATGTCACTGCCTGCTTTGTGTTACCTTTGCAGTCCCCTGTGGGCCAGACCATCTCCTACCAGAAACCACGAGCGCTGCTCTTCGCTCCTAACTCACATCCTGGTCTCCAGCTGCGGGTCTGGTGCCGCTGCAGACCTCTAGACCCAAGTACCTTGATCAGTTTGGAGGACAGGTAGAGTGGACTTTCCTCCTTCCTCTGCACATTCCCCTTGCCTACTGGACCACTAGAACACCACTGTCCCAGGTGCTGATCTCTGTGGTGGCCTATCAGTTCTGTCTCACCTGCAGAAGTGGCAGAGGGTGTTCTCTTTCTCCTGGTTCCTGGAGTCCTGCAGCCACTAAGCTGTTCTCTAATTTTGCTCTCATAATCATCACAGACCTGCTTTTCCCTCTTTTTTCAGGTCTCCGCTGGGCCTTTCTGGTGCCCCTGCATCCAGTGGGAGCCCACTGACTGTTGTGGGTGCAGTGTTATGGTCCACGTAGAGGTGGAAGCAATGGTCTTGCACTAGAACCTAGTTCTGTTTTCAGCCTCTTGGAGTCTCTGGGTTGGAACTCTCTCGCCGTGCTGTCTGAGTGGGGATGTCAACCTGCCTGGGGTTCATTCAGCCCACAGATTCCTCCTGAGGACCAACTTGCGCCTCCCTCCAGCTGTCATTCCCCAGATGTCACTGACCCTGCATCTGGGCAGAGGATGGAGTACAGGGACCCAGTCATTTGTCAGTGTTTCCTCTCAGACCCTAGGAGTGGTGCATTCAGTCCAGCTTGATTGTCTTCCCTTTTTTCATGTTGTATCAGGCTTTAGCTTTGACCTGCACCTCAGGGTCACTGCTTTTCTTCAGCATTGAATCAGAATCCTCACTGCAGCCCTTTCCTGGTTGGCCATTGCCCCACTAGTGCACAGTTGTACTAGTCAGTGCTCACGAGTCAGAGGTAGAAGTGTGCGAATGTCTGTCTGCACATTCAAGACCCAAAGGATCTTGGAGCCCTCAGCAATGTCCCCTGTAAGTCGGTATCAAGGATCTGTACCAGGAAGACCCAGTGGCCTATTGGTGGAAGCCAGAAAGTCTGCACTGTGCCAGCAGGCTGAGGGATCTGCAGGGACGCCTGGAAGTGACACTCAAGGTGAAGAGCAGAGCTCCCCCAAGGAGAACCACAGTCATTTCAAGAGACAGTGAAGACTGAGCTCCTCTGGTGATGAGAAGAGCTGAATTTGTATCTGCGAAACCAGCCATGGCAAGCTTCTCCAGGAAAATCCATGCCCAGAACCACACTAACTCAGTTCAGCTGGCTGTCCCCACTTAAACTGACCATTAGTTAATCCAGCAGAATGATATTGCTTCAAATTTAAAAATAAAGCATAACTATATGGGATAGTTACATAGGATAGGAAGACACACGACATGATTGTAATGCCCTTGGCAGCAGCACTACTTCAAATGTGGTCAGAAGACTAACACGGAAAAATTCTCTGGACCGTGTCAGAATTCCAGATTCCAGGCCCTTCTCAGACATAGTCACTGTGTCTCCCAGGGGTGCTGAGTAAACTGGTACAAACTGTTGTAACTGGGTTGCTGGAACCCACTCCCCGAATAGCTCGTCTCCCGGGGCAGGGACCGTAATGTGCAACTCTAAGAAGCTCCAGATGCTGTTCATCCTCCTGGTTTGTTGACCACCCTTCATTTTTAGTTGAATTTCATAAACTTAGATTAAATTATATTAAAGTAGAAAGTGTCTAATCGGTTAAAGTAATTGTAATTTAATAAAAAATTAACATTTATGTCTTAGCATAAACTCTTCTGAAACAATCATCCATAGACAAAAGAGGAGGAATGGAAAATGAGGGGTCCAGGATATAACATTCAAATGAGAAGGGAGAAGAGTTGAAGTCAGACAAGTTTAATAACAAGAAATTGAGGGGACTGGGGTCAGAGAGTGAACTATTTGAGTTAGTGACTTTAGAAGCAGAGAAAATAGAGGAATTTGAGGTCATAATGACAAGATCCTCTGAGTGAATCTGGGGCTGAGTAGCAATGTGACAGAACACTGGAGATCAGGTGGATTGCTCCTGAAGATTCTGAAGTCTCCTAGGATGATGGCAGGACCTATGGGACAGGAGATCGTCACACAAATGCCAGGGTCTTCTGTGAGAAAAAGGACAAATGGGGGAGAGTGCAGTGACCAATCAAGGAGTGGGCATTCAGGTTCATACACAATGATGGGGAAGCAGGGGCTCCAGGTAGCACAGGAAGGACCCTCAGGTCCTGACATGTGTAGATTAGTGAGGTGTGAGCCAGCTTCCCTGGAAGGAGCTTCAGGGATAACAGCATGGACAGATCCCAGTTTAGACTAGGCAAGAAGAGGAAGGAAACTTAGGAAATGTTCCAGGAAGTAAAGGAAGCTGAATTCCAAAGAGCGGATAGAAGGTTCTGTCAGGGAGGAAGAGAGGGACTAGATTAGGTTAAGGAATTATGGAGTTCTATATATTAGGCATGACAATTTCATAGAGGAAAAAAGAAGAAAGAAGAGAATGGGAAAGAAGCAAGTTCTTATATTCTGTGCTTTCAACCTGTGGAAATAGGAATCAAGCTTGGTGGGTTTAGTTCCAGCCGGGCCTTGGAGATCAGTGGAGATGAACACTTAAAGAGTGTTATGGTTTCAGAAGTCCTTCAAACATAGTGTGGGTAGCTATAGTTAGTCGCAGGAGAGGCAGCAGGGAACGAGCACAGGAATCAGAGGAACATGAAGTTCAGTGTCTTCCAGGAATGATGAAGATTAGACCAGATAGATGAGTTGTTTAGATTAGGCTCAGGACTGACTGGTGTCTTGTTTAACCAGAGGCAGGACGTCTTGGTATTTGTGGTTTGGGGTGGTATGTGTGAAAAGAGAGCCTTAAGACTGGCCCAGGAACCTCGAACCTAGCTCTGTAGGCACAGATAATAGTATAGAATTTACTGTTTTCCTTGTAGCATAATCTTAAATTTCATTCTCCAAGTACAGGTAATGCCTAAACTCTCAATCTCAAAAGAATTTTTACTTGCTTTTGCAAAGTTAACATATTCAAATTTATTTATATTCTTTCCTAAACCCAAACTTTTTTTCTTGATACATCTTTGTAGTACATAATGATTATGTTCATCATGGGGCGTTAGGACACACGCACAACACACCCTCATTCTGTCTATCCTTCCCCTCGCTTCCCCCTCCATCTCCTGAGGAACTTCATGTGCAAAATCTCACAAAACCGATAATACTCTGTGCAGTAGTGCAGGTCACTGACCCCGCTGGCAAAGCAGTGAACTCCAAGTTGCTAAACACGCATCAGTCTCATAGGAAAGATGGAAAACAGTATTTTTAAGATTGCTGACAGAACCCTAAAATTACAATCAAATGACATTCACCATAACGTACTGTACCTAATGTAAAACAATTTATAGTAAGATGTATTTAAATAACTACAGAAATAATAGAATAGTACATATACATATAGGGAGAGAGAGAGAGAGAGAGAGAGAGAGAGAGAGAGAGAGAGAGAAAGAGTTAAAATATATGAGTTCAACAAGTCTCAAAAATTTTTAAAGAAAGTTATGTAACAATTCACATCCTAAGCACTAAAATGAGCAATGCTCTTATTTGAGCCATAGAAGTGCACTAAAATGCTGACATTATTCAAGTGCTATCTCTCTACCACAAAATCAAGACACACTAATTTCCCCCCTTAGCAAATAGTACCATGGAGCAAATAATTTTAGTAAAATTATCTTTAGTAGGTTATTTCAAAAACCAACAAACAAGAGTTTCATTCCAATTTGTGTTAAATATTTGACAAGGTGTTTTGAAAGGGCTTGTGCCTATCGCTGAAGCAGAGCAATGAGTCTGATGAAGTCCTACCATTTAAAACATAGTAATAGTTTCTGTATAAATAACCATCATCTTCTATGTTTAAATTCATGCATATATTCATCAAGATAAAGTGAGTGATTAATTTGGAAATTTCTGAATGGAAGTTTACGTTTATGTCAGACCTGCTTGAAGTTATATTTACGTCCAGATATGGAAACTCATTTACTGTTACTCCAGAGGCCTTCTGTAGGTCTCAGAACAAACAGGTAATGGACACATGGGAAGTCACTCATGTACATAGGAATATGCACTCATGTGATTGTGCATAAAAGTCAAATATTTCCCAATAATAATACATGTGTGTATAATAAACATTAACTAAAAGTTAGAATGACAAAGATCCAAATTAAATGTTGGCACTACAAAATATGTTAAAAGTTTTCATTAAAGAGGAAATAATATTCCCTGTTTATTAATAATGTACTTCCTTTTAAATTTGGTCATATATATTCTGTAGAAATGGTGCAATATTGGAGTATATTGTACTGTTAAAATACAAATAAATATTTAATTTCACTTTGTGTTCAATATTTAGAAGTTAGTTGAATGGTCATTGTTTTGAAATTTGAAAAAAAAGAAAAAGATTAGCTGCAACAAAGAGGCATCCACATTTAAAATTTTACTAAGTGCTGATTTTTTGTCCTTAAATGTGAGGAGGTGTGTACCACTGACATTAACACCATGCTCCTTATTTATGACCCACTGGAACAGTAGTCCTCAGTTTTATGAATGTATCAACACTTTATCCATGAATTTAAGACTAACTTCATACCTTGGAACCATTTTCACTAAGCCTTGCGTTTTACCTCAATGCTTTGTGATCTCAAGTTCGTATGTTATCCATAACAGTTACTGCTAAACATGTCACAAATATTTCTTATTTCACCTTTTTTTTTTGCTCTGAACACATGGAATTTCATCATACAGAATTTTGAAATAACTTTTGGTGGCCCTGGAGATGGTGCTGCAGGCCTTCACCCTGAGATGGACCCAGCCCTCTCTTATTTTGTAACAGTGTCTTGCTAAGTTGGTGCTCAGACTGTACTCTGACTTACAACCACCTGCCTCAGCTTCCCAGCTAGTGGAATCACAGGCACATGCCAGCGAACCTGGCTAAAAGTTTCTTTGCATACGTGTTTCCTTGCAGTTTCTAGAAATGGACCTGAAGTTTTCTTTGGTTACTCCATATATAACTGCTTTGACATCAGCCTCTTGCCATATCAATAATTAGCTTCTGTGGAAAACGGTCTTGATAACGCACTGCCAGAGCACCCTGGATGGGCAAGAAGGTGGGAAAGCTGTGCCCCACAGAACCCTGCCGTCTCAGTCACCTCCTGGGTCTGGTACTCACTACCTGACACCCACAGCATGAAGGAGGAGAGAACCGGTCACAGCTCCATCTGTGTAGGGTAGCTGGCTTTATGGCAGAAGGAAGGGCTGGTGGGCAGAGGAGAGAAAGCTGCTCTTCCCTGGGCAACCAGGACCACAGGGAGCAGGAAGCAGTGACAGACCACAAGGTCTTGGGGCAGGGCCACTTCTACGGGCCACCTGCTGACCACATGTTCAGCTGCAGGCTCCTCGGGAGATGAGGCCTCTGGAGAGGGTGGTGCCCATGATCCACCTTCCAGACATGGGAGGTGTGTTGGGGACGGTTTAGTCCAAACCATAACCCTTAATTATTTCACTACATATTTTCGCAATGTCAGTAAAATCATCTGAAAACAACAAAATGGATCTTAGGAAAGGAAATGACAATTTGTGCCGACCACACGCCATTGGACAACTCATTCCACACTGGAGAGTTTAAGCAGCATTCAGACCTGGACTCAACTTCAAGGACTATAATTCCTCCAAGAACAGTAGGTCTTCAGCCGAACTCATGCAGGACATTGTCCTGGGATCCAGGCCCTCAGCTGGATTCTTTGGATTTTAGCGTGTGAACAAATTTCCTGCACTCTCTTGTATATGATTCTTTGGGTGACTATTATATATAATCTTATAAAATGTATGTCTTGTATTATATTCTTCCCTTTGCAATATCCCCCAAACCATGACAGAGTCTTGACAAGAAGAGAAAAAAGCTGCACTTGGCATGGTATTCCAGAAATCCCAGGGCCTTGGGAGGCTGAGGCAGAACAGAAGGTCAAGCCCAGTCTGGGTAGCTTTGGGACATAATAAGACCTTGTTTCAAAATAATAATTAAAGTAAGTATTATCTTATTTACTTTCCTCATTGTAGATACAAGATACCCAATACCCACAATTAAAGAAGGAAAGGTTTATTTCAGCTCAGTTTGCAGAGGTTTTAGCCCACAGTCAGCTGCCTCCAGGGCATGGCGGAGGGGCACTGAAGAGGGAAACAGTCCATGGCAAGCGGGCAGGAGGTAACAAGCAGCAGAAGCCTGTCTCTCTCTTTTATCCTTTTCCACACACACACACGCACGCACGCACGCACGCACGCACGCACGCGCACATACACAGTGTGGCCCTTCGCATTACCCACACCCAATTTTGCTAAATAATTCAGTGGAATAATTTATTAATCCTCCACCCTTAATGGCAGCGCCGCACCCTTGTTTCCAGCATCGCACTTCCTAGAGAGAAGGCAGCCATTTGCACACAAGGAAGCGAGCTCACGCCAGACGCGGAGTCTGCAGCGAGGTTGCTCTCTGATTCCCAGCCTCCATGCTGTGAAGACCTGGAGTTCCCTAGCTTAAGCCCACTTCTGTGGAACTGAATTATGGAAGCTCCTGAATGCCTCATTCCCTCTGTAAAAGTGGTCCTGAGGTCACTCGGTGTTCGTGCTCGGCTTCCTCCCTGTTCCTGTTCTCCTGGCCTCATTCTTGTACCAACTGAATTACTTGCACCTGAATCCTTGCCTCAGGGTTTGCTTCTAACTTAACTCACAATGAAGGCTTGGACTCTTCCTTCAGGCAGCGGCCTGGGACTGAACACGTCACCACAGACAGATGCAGATCCTACTTCTCTGGACCACAGTGACCAGATGGGTCAGCGTCACTAATCGCTGCTTTCACTGGGTGAGGCGTTTTATGTAATCATGATTGCTGCCACATCTAGACCGGGTTTCCTACTTGTCCATTAACAGCTGAATATACACTGTACTATAACTTCCTTATTTTATTTTTGCTTTCTAGTCTTTTAAGAAGGCAAAACATTTCCTACACGAGCACTGGGTATAATAGTCACTGGAAACAGATAAAAAGTGTTGGCATTTATTGAAAGCTTAAGTGCCGGGAGAACGCTAAATATATCGCAAAGTTTGCACACTAACTACATTAGAGTATCGTGCCATTTTATAGCACACCCTGTCCAAACGGACACGTTACAGTGAAAATGCTATAGATGTACTGTTGGAGTTTTCTGAGCAGTCCAGGTCTTCACGCTCTCTCACTGTGACCTTCTGACCTCTCCAGGGCATGAGCTAGTAATAATCCAAAAAGTCTTCCCTAGGATAAAGTCCATTCTTACTTGCAAAAAAAAGCAGGCTCCCTGGCTGCTAAAGTGTAGTTAACTAAGAAGCATTTCCTCCATCGTCTGTCTGCTATGGAAGCAAACTCACTAGTATTACCTATTCTCATAATGATCTCAGAAGTATAATTTTATTACAAAGTATAAACTGAATTGCTATAATTTATGCTTCCAGCTTTCAAATACCTAGCAAAGTCAAATAATTTATTTGAACTGTGTATATTTCTAAGCCTACTCTGATGAAGTAGAAATAAATAAAATCTTTAAATTTGAGCTGTTTTCACAATAAGTGTTTAACGCTTGAATAGCATGAGAATTCCTTCTGCAGCTCTTCATGCTAAGTGGAAAAAGCAGAGCTTCCACATGAGAAGGGCAATGTGTGGGTCCACACTGAGCCCTGTGGAGGCAGAGTCCTCTGTGATGTTACCCTTTCCTGTGGTACTTACATCACAGGAGGTACAGGTGGTCAGCCTCCTGGACAGCTGCAAAGACTCACAACTCTTTTTTTTTTTTTTTTTTTTTTTGCAATACCTGGGATCAAACTCAGGATCTTGTGCCTGCCAGGCAGGGGCTTATTCCACTGAGCTATATCCCCAGCCCTCACAATTCTCAATTCAGTGGAAATATCTGAATCTAATTTGTGACTTTAACATGATAGTCTGAGCGCAGTTGATGCAACTTGCCTTGTTTATCATGAGGCCCTCTTGCTCCCCTCCTACGCAGTGCTGGATGGCAGCTAGAGAAAACGAAGGTCTGTAGGCGTTGACAGTTGTTTTATGTGGGTGAAGCTAAGGTGGGAGGTCATTCTCTGCTGTTTTTTCTTTATTTATTGTGAGTACTGCAGGTAGAACCTAAGTTCATACTCATGCTAATCAAGGTCTATACCACTGCGCTGTATCTTCAGCCTTTTGCAATTTCTCATGCGCTTTTCTGTAAGGGTAAATACAGAGAATGGAGACAAATTCCTAATCAATACTCAGTGATAAGGGGTGGAAGAGCCAGTAGTCAGTTAAATTTAAGCTGCTTGCAATTACTTGAGAGGACCACACCAGCTGACTTCACTCCTGAATGTTTCAGGGTGATTTTAAAGCAATGGTCAGTAGTATTCCTCTCTTCTCTATGCCTTCCAAAGTCAAATACCCTCGCATCCCTCAGGGTGAGGTAGTTGCTCTTCTTTTATTACCAACATGTTGGTCTGAGCCTTTCCACTAACACTAATTTTCCTTGCCTACATTCAGGTTTTGATTTGCAAGCACCAGATGGAAGAAATGTGGGTACATTTTTATAAAACCCACAGAGATCAGTTATGTTTCACATTTTGGCTGTCCAGCCATCTGGAGCTGGGGTCGGGAGCCCAGTTTGAATCCAGTGGTCATTATCTTTATGATCTATGACTATGTTAACCCAGCAAATTATCCAGATGGCTGATGCAGAATTAAATGTGACTTCCTTACCCCTCCCTTTTTGTCATGGGATCAATCAGTGTTGTTGTAAAGAAAGAATCATAATGGCTTTATAGAACCTCAAGTTTTCAAAATCGTGTAGTATCTCCACTTTCATTCTGATCCCTACTTCCGAGTCGACTGAGACCAGATATTCTCTTGGCGATGGCCATATTCAGCCACTGATAAATTCAGAATCTGACAGCATTATTGGAAGGTAATGGAAACAGGATGTGGGGCTTAGTTAACTGGAGAAATCTGCGTGGTATGAATTTGGGAACCTGTGCCCACTTCTTCCTTCCTTCTACCTTGCATGCTTTCCTCTGCCTACTTTCCACTGCAGACATGATCCGACTTGCTCCATCAGGTGCTGCTTACATGATGCTCTGGTTCAACATGGGTCAGACGTGATGGCAGCAAGTGTCCACTGATCGGAACCCCTGAAACTTTGGACCACCACAGTAAATATTTACAAATTGATTTTTCCAGGAGTATTTTGTGACAGCAAGAGAAAGGTGACAAACTCACTAACTTTATGAAGTAGATGGCCAGGAGAAGGTACAAAAGGCAGAACTACAGTAGCTGAGGGTCAGTTTTTAAATACTACATTGTAATATAGAAAAAGTACCTGTGCATGATTAGAGGGTTCACTGAATATATTGACCACTGGCTAGTGTTGAGTGACTTTTGTGTTAGACAGCAAATAAAACAGGACACTGAATGCACAATGTGGACCACTTTCCCATCACTACTGCCCCACTTAAGTCCACTAGTTGGACCAGCACATGCATCAGTATCAACAACAAGGAAGCTTCATAGGACTGAAAGACTAATATAATCAAATTGCATAGGAGCAGGCTGTGGCTCCCCTCCTTGAAGGGCTGCCAGCTACACTGTTATGGCTGTGTCTAGATGCACTGTCAAAGCCTCACAGGGCCACAGATGGGGCTTTATCAGAGGTGGCTGGGTCTAGGGTGTGTGATACTGTAATTAAGAGTATGCCATTAATAAACCAGTCCACTGATTGTTTTGGTATAGTTCTCAGTGTGGATAATGGGAATATTCCCAAGGCATGTAGCCTGGATGGAATATGAGGGACAGAAAGATGGTTGTCACTTTACGTTTGTTTGCTCTTTGCCTGCCCTGCCATGGACTGTTTCTCCCTTGTGATGCCCCTCTGCCATGCCACCCTGCCTTGGAGACAGCCAGCTATGGGCTGAAATCTCTACCATTTGTGACCTCAATAAATCTTTCCTCCCTTAACCTGTGGTGATGGATAACTTATGGATGTCACAGCAATGAGAAAGATAATTCTTAGTTATATCACAAACTTACATACACAACAGGAAATAAGTGATGCCACCCAACCTGTGTGTCATAGTGTGGAGAGCTTGACTGGGCCTGGTGGGTAATGGTGGTTGTCCATTTATAATGAGGGTCAAGGCAGCAACGGTGACATTGGAAGAGAAGGATTATCAGTTAACACTGAGATCCCATCAGTTTCATGAAAGAATGGTTTTTACATAGGTTTCCAGTGGTGTCTCCTAATAAAGGATATCATTCACCTGGGTGTGGTTTTTGAAGGAGAACAACAAATGGACCAAAATTGAAAAGACACTGAATAGACAGCAGGATTCATCAAGGAAAGGACTGGCAGGGACTAAAAGAATCACCTGAAGTTTTTACCACTGAGCACAATGGGTATTTCCATTTTTTCATGTTTAGTTTTTGTTTGTGTTTGTGTTATTGAAGAGTTCACCTGGAGGTGTTGTACCACTGAGATACCTCCCCACCCAATTTTATATTTTGAGATGTGCTGTTTAAAGTTGTCCACATTGGCCTTGAACTTATGTTCCTACTGCCTCAGCCTCTCATGGAGCTGGAATTATACGCATGTACCCTTCATCTGCTGTGTATGTCTCTGCTTCTGTACAGCTGGTCCTCAATTGTTTAACGACCCTGTCATCACCAGTTGTTTTACCTAAAGTCTAGCTAACTCATCAGTGAACCTGACCCAGTTACCTGAGGGAAAAGTCATGAATTTGAGTTACTACCTTTGTTTCCATGAGCAGAATAAACGCTAAAATTTTCAATTCAAAGGGAAATCTGAAACTTTATCATGTAAATCTGATTGATCTTGCAATCAGGCTAACTGTGTTTTTAATATAGAATTTTCACTTGACAGTCAAGATCACTGGCCTGTTCCTATCTTGTGGGTCTTTTGCTAAGATTGCCCTCTCAAGCCCTGAAGATACAGATACCTGGCAGAGTGATGAGGCCTTCCACGGTGAAGAGCTCAGCGTTCACAAAGCACTGCCGCAGCATCTCGTCTAGGCAGAGACCTCCTCTTCCTTGTGAGATGGTCCACTGGGCAACACCAGCAGAGACTCGCTGCAAAGTGTGGGAGCTCAGGGGCATAGCGGACTTTGCATGATCCCTTCTGTAGAGCGAGAATGCTTCCGTTCATAGCACAAGCAGGAAAATAACGCCACCAACCGTGTGCTCGGCACACATGAAACCGCAGCGTTACAGATGCCAAGCTCTTTCACTGCTCAGCCTCTTCCTTGGGGTATTGGGCACAGTAATCATTGTATGGGTTCTTCCATCTGCTTTCAGTCAGTGAATGGCTGTGATGTATTTTCTACAACCTGGAAAGTGCCTGTAGCCAGTAAGCTGGGGGCAATTGTTGAGCTAAGTATCAAGATGGGCACATCTCTGAAAAAAGAAGAAAATATGACCACCCCCAAGGAAAACTGAATATTCATCATCAGATAATAAGCTCCCATGTTGTATTTATAGGTTAAAATTCAATTATAAATACTTTCAGCCAACTATTCATCTAATAAATATATACCAAGTTTTTGTTGAGGGTCTATTCATGTTAGGTACAGCCCTGCTTGCTGAGGCATCAGCAGAAATTAGAAAATGGTACATCGGAGTGACTGTGTGTTCTCTCTGGTTTCACACTGCTGTTGTGCTGTCTCATACACAGGAAGTAGAACAGCACCAGGAAGTTCATAGCCACCACACCAGACTACAAACGCCATGAGATAGTTGGGGATGGAGCCTCCAATAGAAAGTATAGCTTAAAACCTCTGTAACTAGAAATCCATATTTTATTTCTGAGTCAAAAAATAAATCTTGTAAGGTATAATACATCACATATGACTTCATTTTGTTCATGTTCATGAGATAACTAATGTTTTTATAAAAGACATATGAATTTGCTTACCTAAATTACACACAGAAAAGTTGAGCATAGCTCCTTTTCTTATATCATAACTAGAGATACATATATTTAAAATTATAAAATTAAATAACATATTTATAGATGACATAGCAGTTTTCTGATTCATCTCCCTCTTTCTAAACAAAAGAGAAAGGCAAGATAGATATTTCATTTGATGTTTACCAACACTGTCTTGGGGGAGAACATGTGAGATGAAGATGAGATGAAGACAATATGGAACACACAAAGCAGACTGTGCCAGTGCTTGGGAATGGGGGAAAACTATAAAAATTCTAGATAGAAGCTGTTATTTTGTGATGAGCTTTCCCGAACCAATTATGTAACAATAAATACTGAGATTCATGAAGTAAACCAAGAGCTTTTCATGAGTCCCCAACCCCTTGGAGATTTCCACTGTAGCACAAACAAGAGTATCGTATCAATGTGAGTAATAATTTAGGTCAAATATTCCAAATACTCTGTGGCCTAGTTATCAACTCCAGAATTTCCTAGGGCTTGTGACTACTGACATGCTAGACAGTTTAGAAGATGCGGTTGACATTTCTTATGAAAGCACTCAGACAGCAGTGGTTTCTGTGGTCTGAGCATTTACCTCCAGGACTCATCTTTTAAAATGCATGGGCCACTGCGATGTTGCTAAGTGTGGGACTCTAAGAGATGATTACATCCTGAAGGGCCAACCTTGTGAATGGGGTTAAGGCACAGTACTTATAAAGAAGGATTCGTGCAGCTGCTGTTGCTCCTGCTTTTCAGCTGTTCTGCTGTATGAAGATTCCACCTTCCTCCCCTCCCCAAGAGATGGCACAGGGCACCATCTTGGAACTGGAGACCTGACCTTGATTAGGCCCAAATGAGGAGCACCTGATCTTGGCCTCCAAGCCTCCAGAACTTCAAGCATAAATTTCTGCTCTTCATACATTTTCCAGTCTCAAGCATTTTTTATAGAAACAAGCAGCCTCAGACATTACTGCTTTAAGAGTTCTACCTTTGTTTGCAGTAAGATATCAGTGACTAATGGCATCTAGCAGGAGAAGTCAGGTTAGTAATCTGACCAGCTGTCCCCAAAGTGATTTACCGTACTTATATTCAGTTCAGGTTTCTATTTCTTTGGACTCAAGATGCAAGTAAAATTCTTAAGAAAAAAATAAAGCTTAATATGATTCTACTCAATTATCTTTTTTTGATTTAAATTAATATTAGGAGTGACTGAAAAATTATTAAAAACTATTATTCAAAATGGAAGTCATTTTATAAGGTTAACAAAATGACTCTACAATCATGCCTTTTACTAATGATTAAAGGAAAAAATCTGTGACTAGGGTTTTGGATGATTGATGAATTTTCATTGATGATGGAAGAGAACTATTGTTCAAAGTCTTTAGAGCAAAGCAACTGAGTACACATGTGCTGCTCAGGTTATCTTTGTGGTTATGGAAATTTTTCAGTATGATTATATGATTCATTATTAAAGATTTCCAAGTGGCAAAGGATGATGGCATTGACATTCATACAGGATCTTATAAAGAACTCCAGAAATAATAACAAAAAGAACACAATACTGTAACTATTTTAATTAGATCAGCTGGTGAATGATGGGTTCTGGCTAGGATAACCCTAGTCTCTGGAGAAAGATGGCAGATTAATTCAAAAGGCTGCACAAAGCCCTGAAACCCAGACACAGATCTTTATTGAGGGAGAATTCAGATTCTGCCAGGGGAAGCAAATCAATACGAACGTCCTCATTCTCACAGCATCACTCAGATATGTCAGCCAATATATTTGAAGGCGTCAGGAAAAATTTCCTATTGAATGATTCACCCGCAAAGATAAATTTCTCAGCTATTTCTACTTGAATAAACATATAAATTCCTCAAAATTATTCGATTCTAAATAAGACAAATGTGTATTTTCAATGCAGGTTTTTCTTTTTTCTTTTAAAGACTCATCTCTGTGCAGCCACCTGGGAATAATCATAAATATACCTGGGAGGTAACAGCTAGCTCTTGTCCTCAATGCACAGCAAAACTTGAAGATGTAAAAGGGACAAGTATCTCCTGGAGAAAGTGGGGGGTGAGGGAAGAAAGCAATAATATCGCAAACAAAACCAAACACAAACTACAACAGAAACATCTTTGTCGTGGGCTTCAAACAGCAGACAATGAAACACTGCGAGACCCATGGGCTGCGCTGAAGGAGCCCAGTGCCCAGCAGCGCAGCTCTGGAGATGCCTTCATACTTGTAAAATTTCAGCAGTGCTTCGTGGAGGCCTTTGCCAACGCCTAGTCGTGAACAGGCTATGTACTCCAGGAAGCTGGAACATCAGCTGCTGCCTGCAGAAATGATCTGCTCTAACTGGTACTCAGGAAAGGGTGTGAGGCACAGTTTGTTAAGATCCCTGTGATTTTCCATCTCAGTCCTATCTTCAGTTGGATATTTGAAAGACACTGTCAACAATTTTCCTGCCTTTGCCTCAGAAGTTGTTGCACTCCAGAGCTCTTAGTGAGATGATGCATCTGTAGCAGATTCTCAACTTGGGGACTGTTAATACTTCAGGCTGTATAGTTCTTTCCTGAGGTATGTCATAAAATGTAGAACATCACTGGCCTCTGTTTCACAGGTAAGAAGAGTTCTTTGCTCTTCTTTTGCAGATGTGAGAGCCAAAAGCACCCTCAGGTTTGTCAAAAGACTTTAGGTGAGAGGCACCAGACAGTCTTGTTAAGCAGCTGAGTTGCACAAACTGGACTCAAAATTGCAATCATCCTGCCTTAGCTTCACAACCTGCTGGAATCGCAGGATGTGTCACCACTCTCAGCTAACACTGGTGTGTGTTAGGACTTGTTCATGTTTAAAATCTTAAGCAATCATCTTCACAAATTCAAACAAATATATATTTGAGATAGATTATAAAATACTGGAAACAAAGATTAAGTTTGTTTATTTGACTGATCGTTTAATTTCTTTGGTATATTTATTTAGAAATAGCCAGAATAATGATGTAAATTGGAATATGTACGTCAAATAAAAGGTTAGTGAGAGAGAAGCATCCATGGAATATACAAGAGTGTGATTCAAGGAAACGCAGCAACTTTAGCTGATGGTGACAACTGTGATTATAAAAATTATTAGAAATTTAGTAATCAGTCCACAGAGGGAAGTGTTAACACAGAAGTGTGGCCGTAATTTCTGCACAAACCAAGCCTGTAATTCCATAAGAAACAAAGAATGAAGTCATGAATCGAATGAGGAAGCTATGAGAGTTTCATTGGAAACAGGAGAGAAATCTCACGAGAGATATCCATGGCAAGGGGATTCCGAAAGGAAACCCAGTGGCTGGCCCCTGTCCTGGTCCTATGCTCAAGCAGAGCATGGCGGGGGCTTGTTTCAGAGGAAATGAGTTCAGAAGTATTCAAAAGAAACGTGACTGTCTTGCATTTGTCTCTTCAGGTCTGGCCAGAGGTATGGAGGTGTGGTAGAGCTGTTAGCTAACGTAGCATACCCTGGGTAAGAGTCTTTTCTCTGGAGGGAAGAGTTCCTAGCTCTATAGCCTGATTCCAACCATTTATCTCTTGTTCTCATGTTTTCCTTTAGATTTGTAATCTTAAACTGCTTCAATGAGCTCTTCTATCCCATCCAATGCTTGGGCTGCTCTAACTGCCTACTCATAATAACCACATGAAGCTACAACATCCACTCTTGGTGGCAGTGTCCCTAGCTGAGAAGAAGCCCACTGTGGCTGCTTGGTAGTGAGTTGGCCATCAGCAACTGTCTTCAGATAACTAACCTAAGGAGCCTTTGCAAGAGGCTGGCTTGACCCCAGCAGCTATGGACTCTAGAGGGTCAACTGATGTTGGTAAAAGAGTCCAGCACACTTGTACTTGGTGGCATCTGTGTGGTCACTGGGAGTCTGACAGATTCGAGGTGAGAAGAGACACATTTTACTAAGAGATGAAAAATACACAGCTCCAACATAATGACCAGACTAAAAAGGCAAAGAGGCATGAGTGGAGGAGGGAGCCAAGTCGAGACGCTGCCCTTCAGGGAGTGGAGTAGGAAAAATAGCAAGGTCCGAGCCCTCCTGCTTACACAGGCCATCCGTAAGTCTGATGTTTCCTTTTAAGGCTCAAAGGTATTCCTCTACCTGATGTGAGTTATTTATTCAAAGATAAGCTTCATTTCTTCCTGCTCAAGTGTCTCTAGTTTTAGCTGTAAAAGATGGAAGGCTTTTTAAAGAACTATTTCAGGTAAGGAATTTAGTGACTCTTTCTGAATGTCCATAGCTGTCTCTGTGGCCTTCCATCCTTCTTGAACTATAATAGAGAGGTTAAAGACTGATAATTCTATTTAGAGAAAGCTTATAAACCAATAGAGTTCCTGGCAATAGCATGTCCTACCCATGTTCTTTCTCATACAGAGTTTTCATGTGTGGGTCCATTCCAATCCTATTTCTCCAGTCCTTCCTAGGAGGGCATACTAGATATGTCTCTTTTATGCCATGACTGCAGACACTCCTCAAAGAGGGACCTTAACTCCAACATCTGGCCTGCAGAGGACATCTCCTCTAGATTTAGTAGCTTAATCTTTGGAATAGGTGCTAATACTGTACAGTTTATTCCATTTATGGGGAAGCACTAGATAGAAGTCTGTCCAGTGTCCTCAAGGGAGGGGACACCAACTGTCCTAAGAGGAGTGGCTGTTTCATTTGCTGTGGATTCCCCAGGCCCATCTCTATTAGAAGAATCATGGGGAAAACACCATTGGATAACCCCAACTGGTCTCTGTGTAAATATTTCCATGGTACAGATCCATTAAAAGTACAGTGTTTGCAAGCAAAGTGGTTGGGGTGATGAGTGAACTGAGCTTTGGAAAAACTTTTCATGGGTGGAGGCATCACAGGACTGGTTGTAAAACCCCTGACAGTTCTGGTATGTTGGCATACAAGAAAAGAGGAATTAAAGGAGCTCTGAGTTTATGGCAAGTACCTCTGCAATTAGTCACTCCCTGGCAGTGGGGTTAGGGTGGGGCCTCACATCCCTCAACCCTTCTGCTGGATTTTTAAGTCCTAGGGTTGTAACCCACCAGGGTCCAATGTGAAACCCCCTGGGCAGCTCTTCCAGGAAAGGTTCTGTTTTCTTTCTGGTACACACAGGTGTTGCTTTGATGATACAACGTAATGTTGTAAAATTTAGGAAATAACCATCCTCCCCAAGAGGATCCCTTACATGACGAATGCAGAAGGGACATTCCCCCATCATTCAACTGCTTGTCTAATCCTTATTTCTGCGCTATGTCCCAGGGAGCTTTACATGGGTTTGTTGTTGTCCTGTTTAAGTATAAAATTTGATGCCAAGATCACTGACAGTTATGATCTGTGCAAGGGACAGAGGCCAAGGTTCTGACGGAAAGCAAGTCCACTCTCTGGTGGGCGTGTCAGAAGTTGGAATAACTTCCTCAATGTATAAGGAAAGAAAGGGCTAGCATGAGGAGATGTGGCCTGGGAGGAGGAGGAGAGGAGATGAGCATCTAAGTGAGGGCAATGCTCTCATGATTGGGGGATCCTTTGGAAATGAAACAAATTTACCTTTTTAGGAGCAAGTGCACAGAATTACAGAAAAAGGATCAAATGAAAATTCCCAAATTCAGGAGTAGGTGGAACACAGGGAGTTAATGGAGTAAAAACTATTTATTCTCTCTTATTTCCTGAGGGCCTGATGATGTTTTCTTGAATAGAAGCTTTAGGCTCTCCAGGTGTTCTCAGAAGTATCTACCCCACCCCTCAGGTTCCCGTGGCGCGCTGCATTCCACAGCTTTCCTCAGGAACAACATATCCATCGCTGGTTTCCAGCTACCTTGAGCACCAATAGAGTGGGCAGCCTGTGTGGTCCTTTGCTTGCAGGTTCTGGGGAGAGAGAAGGACAGGGGATGGACTTCAGCAGTGGTCTCCCACCCAGAGAAGGGGAGTCCCAGTCTCCAGGCGCACCCTAGGGGATGTTGCAGCCTGTTGAGATTTGGCGAGGTGTGTAACGTTGCTATTTGCAGTGACAGTTTCCCACTGGTGAGGAAAGCTCAGCCATATTTGTTTCAAAAGGACTCAGTCCCTGTGTCTCTGTGAAGTTGTCACATGTATCAGGACCGAGGGAAGCAAAGAGGAGCTGAGGTTCTGGGCTGAGCTCTCTGTGGCGTGCCTTTAAGGTCTGCTTTGTCTTTTCTAATTTTCCTGGCAATTGGGGCCTCCACATAGCATGAAGGTGGTGTTGGATTCCTGGGCTTGGAGATGGCCTACATGACAGAATCTTTAAAGGAGGGGCCCCTGTCACTTTGGGGGCTCCTGGATAGTCCAATCCTTGGCAGCGTCTGACTCTGAGGCTAAGGTCCTCATCACTGTTGAACTTTTCCCATGGATTCATGAAAGTGTCCACCCACATGCAGTAATTATGAGTTCCCTTACTTTGAGGCATGTGGGTGAAATCTATCTGCCAGTCTTCCCCTCCTTACTCCCCATTTTATTGGCTTCTGGGGGATTTGACCTTTTCTTTGAGAGGGCTGTTTATCCAACATATTTCACAGGCCCATACAGCTCATTGAGCTGTACAGAGGAATCCATCACCCACAAATAATCACTGAGCCACAGATAAGATTTTCCCCTTCCTAAATGGAAAACCCAGTGAAGAGTTTTAGTGATGTCCCCTTGGCTGACTGCAGCAATGGGCAACTTTTCCACCTCTGTTTTTAAACAAGCAAGGAGCTGATATCCCTGTGATGGGAACGTTCTGTCTCAGCACTGATATAAGTAGGCTTGGCATCTCCCAAGTGTTATTCCTAAAATAAGAGTGCCGACGGAGCTCTGGACAAAAAGGCTCTCAAGGTGATGCCTTGGCCACTGTGTCAGTCAATGGTTTCCCTATGTGACCCCATCCATTCTCTTTTGGTACCCTCTGCAGTGTATACGTCCACCTCAGCAGGGTAGCACACAGGACAGGAGGTCATCAGTTTCCATGTTGTGTTTAGTAGAAGATCCATTTGCTCTCAGGAGTTCTGTTTCCTTCTAGAAACAAGCATACATATGTAGCACCAAAAAGCATAATATTTTGAGTCAGTGTAAATATTAATTCTTTGGCTTTTACCAAGCTCTAGTGCATTGATTAGGGCTATGAGCTTTGCCAGCTGGTGCTATTTCTAGGAGTCAGAAGGGAACTCTCAAGAGTGTTTTGTATTTTACATTACTGCAGTAATCCTGCCTTTCACACTCCCTTTTCCATATATGATTTCCATGCCAGCATAGAATCTCATCAGGGTCAACTGTGGGGTATATCAGAGGTCTTCTCTGGGTGTAGCTGTGTGGGACAACTCTTCAAGTCATAGTCCAAAGTTTAAAGAGGAACAAGTCTTCACTGCGCTGTTGCTTCTTCCAGAGGGAGCCTGCTATATGATATAGCATCTAGAAGAGAACCATGAGATCCCTTTTAAAGAGAAGTCTGTGACATTGTGAGGAGTAGAAACAGTAAGATCCTTTCCTGAGGTTAGGTAAAGGCTACTGGAACCAGAAGGGCCACCATAGCCACTGTTGGAAGGCAAGCTGGCCATGCTCTATTACATCTAGTTCTCAGTTCAGACATCCTGCCAACCCTCGTGCAGGCCCTTGGTCCGGGGGTAAGACTCTGTCTTGGTTACTTTTCCCTCATTGCTGTGACAAAATACCCAATGCCCAAAATAAAGGAAGGAAAGGTTTATTTTGCTTACAGTTTGTGGAGGTTTCAGTCCATATTTGGCTAGTTCTGAGGCAGAGTGGCACATGGCAGAGGGCAAACGTTCATGGCAGCAAAGAACCAGCAAATGTGTGGAATAGCAGGCAAGCAGCCTCTTTCTCTCCCCCACACTGCAAATGGCCTACCCCCACCAGGGGACATGTAGCTCTCACATAGTCTCCATGCCCTCCTCTTCCACAGGCTCAGGATATATACAAAGTAAGCACCTTGGCTTCCTAATGAGTCGCTCAGCCAAACCTCCAGACTCCCTAAGTTGACACAATGTATCAACTATAACAGACTCCCGGGGGTACTCCATTCCTCTTAAGAGGTAAGTAAAGCACTGTCTGGTTGGGAGAAGTAATACAGAAGCCAGTAGAGGAGCTTGTTTGAGTTTTTGAAAAGCCTGCTGAAAGCTTGCTTCCCAGTTAGAATACAGGAGTTAGATTTCCGATTTTCCTTTGTTAGCTAATGAAGAGTCCTTGCTATCTCACTGTAACATGGAATTCGGAGGCAACAAGAGCCGGTGATGCCTAAGAATTCCCTGAGCTGTTTTGAGGTCCTTGGGAGAGGAGAGGAAGCCAATGCCCTCTCCTTCTGGCCTTTCAGTTCCTGTAGACAGGACTAGACTGAGGCATCTATGGAGGGACACCAGAGTTGGGCCTGTGTTCTAAAACTCCTATGTCCCTTTCCCGCTAAAGACTTCAAAGGGCCTGGTGGCCTTGGCCTGCAAGTAAAGAGTCTGGCTTCAGCACTGCAGGCTGTAAAGCACCAGCACCCCATCCCTAGGCAGCAGTCCTGCGTGGGTCTCCACACCCACTGCACTTTTCAGTGCCCAAAACAAGAGCACTGCCAGGCTGAGGAGGCCCTGGCCCTGCTCCTCTTTGCTTCCAGGCAGTAATCCCTTCTTGGCCCCGGGCCTCGTGGGTACTGATCTTAGTGAGGGAGGGGAGTAGGTCCTTTAAAGGAAGAGGACAGGCGCTGCCCCGCCCTGAACTGCCCAGGCTCCGGGGTTAACTGCCGAGCCCATCAGTGGAAGGCTGAGCACTCACTCCTGAAGCACACACACTGGGCTTCGGTGGGGTAAGGTGTCTCCTCCTAGCAGGTAGGGTGGGCTCTCTGGCATAACTGGAAAGGTATGAGTGAATGAAACGCATCCCTCTGATAGCTAACAGGGTGTGAAGAACGCCTTAGTACAGGGGTTTCCTTTTCTGTGATGGCCACACCACCAGGAGGACAGGACTGGAGAAAAGGAGAGAAATAGCAGCCCCTGAGTCGGGACAATTGGCTTCTCTCCTTCTACCTGGAGAGTCACCCAGGGCTCCCACGTGGAGCTGATGGTCAGGTGGATGGCAGCTTGTGTGGGGCGTGGCTCCCCTCAGTCTTCTTGTCTGACCAGCTGCAAGGCTAGGTTTGATCTTGCACACCCCACCTTCTGGGTGCACAGGCTTCCAGTGGTTCCCGCCACAGACTGGTGGAGGGCAGCAAGCACTTTGCCCTTTGGTGGCCACAACCCTGCTCAAAGCTCCTACACAAATGCCCTGGTTTCACAGCCACAGCAAGCCCTGGAAACTTGGTACCTCGCTGTGGTCCAGGGTGACCCTGGTGCCGCTGCTGTCTCTGACCTTGCACTTCGTTTTCCTTGGCCTTCACTCTGTCTCTGTTGCAAAAGATCTCAGTGGCTCCTTTGAGTAGAAATTGTAAAGAGGGACCCAGGCAAAACTTCTGCTTCTGCAATTTTTGCCTTGTGTCCAGGAAGACTGGGTTGGAATTTATCCTTAAGAATTACCTGCCCCTCTGTGGAGTCCAGAGGCAGGAAGATTTACTGAGTTAAAGGCTCCTGGGGTCTTTGTAAATAAGTTGAGCAATTCTCCTTCCCACTCTGGTCAATGCTTGGTGACCGGCGTGATAAAGAGGCATAGAGTGGGTCCTTCACCACCATCCAAGGTGGAGCCCTGGAAGTCATTCCAATCCCACTCATCCCCACAGCCCTCAAGGACCCAGCTGGGTTCTCTGCGATTGTTTACTTCTGTGAGGGATATGGTCTGACCCTGGCTGTAGTTCCTCAGAGCTCTATGATAAATCATACATAATTCATGTCCAAAGATCCCTGCTGTATGTAAGGCTGCTTGCTTTTCACAAGGTTTAGTGTTAGATGTAGGAGCAGGATAATATCCTTCTACGTTAGGTTGAAAGATTGGGCCAAATCTTGAAGTGCGTCTACGTTCTTATCAGGCTCATCAGAGGACTTCCCTAAATCCCACCTTAAGCCTGTCAAGAAAAAGGGCACATACACTCAGTAGAACACCAGTCTGTCCCCTGCTCGGCTCTTAAAGTTCATTTTCTCTGTAAGGAAGCTTCCTTTGGCCTGGGCTGCAGCTCAGAATTGAAAGTGGACTAGAGAGAAGGCTGACAGAGAGCAGCCTGAGTCCAAGCTGGGCCGGGGAGCCCACAGCCACCTGGGCTGCAGCCTGCTTTGGGGGAGCAGCTTTGAAGTTACCTTTTAGAGCAAAAGTTTCCTGAACACAGAGAACTTCCGGCCGTTTTCTCTCTCTCTCTTACAAACCTGGTCTACCTGAAGCATTGTTTCATAATTTATACTTCTCTGTGGCAACCATCTCTCATGGCTTAGACCCCTGCAGGCTAAAATCTTTCATGCAGAAAGAGATTACGTGATGTTCATTAGAGTCTGAGTGTCAAAGGAAGCCCAGTGATCTAGTGTGCAAACAATGGAGAGCAGTGTCCTTTCCAACTGCCCATTCCAGCACTATTGCTGGGTGTCCCTGCCCAGGCCCCACCAGAGCCAGCAGTAGCATTGGTGGAAGTAGCCAGGGTCCAAATGTCTGCTCTGAGTAGATTTCTTGTACCCACTCCCCTTGAGTTTCTTCAGCTCAGACTGGGGGTAGTAGAACTTTGAGCTTTACTTAGCATTTGTCAGCCTGGAGGCGGGAGCTAGTAAGCAATCTGGCAAGACAGAGGCCAGTCCTGGGCCTCCTTAATGTCCCTTCTGCCAGAAGCTGTCCTCCACCCGTGAGAGTCTCCTCCAAACTGCTCTCTGTTCCACCAGTGGTATCATCTGCGGCGGGGTGGCTCCACACCCCCTTCAGTCAGCCTTCCCTGCCCGAGCAGCGTTCCTGAGGTGGGGAGAGCACTGCTGAGCTTGTTTCCCAGCTCTACCTAAGGGCAGAAAGACAGATAAACTGGGAAGAAAACCTATCTCAGGGCAGGCGTCTGGTCTTTTACTAAAACATGTCTCCAAAAGTGGGAGTGAAAGCAGAAAGAGCAGCAGAGAATGTTGGAGTTAAGAGTCCTTATCAGAAAGGTTTGTCCTCAGAGCGAGAGCTTGTGAGCTAAAGTTACTCCCTCACCCCAGAAGCGTCAAATGGAAAGGAAACTAGACTCGAGCGGGCTCCACGCTGCGGCAGGAGCGTGGAGGGGGTCGGCCACTCTGCCCCAGAGAACGCTGATTTCCCAGACAACGTGGCCAGCTGCACCAGTGGCCCTAAGTGGCGGAGGAAGTTCTCGCTTTATCTGAGGTATACTTTTCTACAGATCTGCCCTACCACCAGGGAAATGACGAAAGAGATATGAGGCTGTCCAGCAAGCACGGAGAGTGCAGATCTCTAGCTCTTAAATGGAGTCATGATATATCAAGAACATATTGCAAGAGGAAAAGAAAATAAAACCCCCTTTTGTGATTTACGTCCTGTTAATTTCAGATCTCTGGGACCACCAATAATGTGACTATGTTATGAGTTTCATAGGAAATGGTAAGTAGAGAAAGCTCATGATACAAGTCTGTCACAAGGTAACTACAAAAGGAAATTCAACCAGTGACCTCTCCTGGTCCTGCTTAAAATATAAATATTTTTATTAGTACATGTTTGCCATGCATAGTGATCACGTTCATAATGGGGAAGATGGACCTATACATAATCTATCTTAATCCTTTCCCCATTCCCCTCCTCTCCTTTCAGCCCTTCTTCCCTCCTAATTTACAAAAGCCGTGTTTCCTTCTTTTCCCTCACTTTTATCTCCTTTTCTTTCTTGTCTTTGGATTTTTGGTTCTTGTGTTTTTTTTTTTTTTTTTTTTTTTTTTT
>PVLD010012582.1:0-59615 GCA_004027595.1 Dinomys branickii | reverse complement strand
CTCCCCACTGGCAGCCGCCCACAGAGTGGAGAGGCAGGAGGCCACAGCCTCGAGGCAGGCATAGAGCTGGGTGTGGTAGGATGTGTACTGGCTGCTCTGGCTCCACCTTGCCTCCAGGTGCTGATTAGGAAGGTTGCTGCAGGGTGGGGACTCCGCTTCAGTGGCTGTTGCAACCTCTCATCCTCACACTGGATTTGACTACAGTTCCCAACCACCATTGCCTCTTTTCCTGGCTGTGCCCTCTCCTCTCCAGACCTGGACCAGCTCTTGGAACTCCGCTCTCCCCCGGCCGAGTCGGGAGGCTTCCATGAGCGTGGGTCTCCGAAGCCGCAGCTGCAATCGCTGGAACGAGGGCTTGGGCCAAGAGTGTGTTTGAAGCAGTGGCTTCCTCTTTCTCCATCTCTTCTCCCTCCGACTGTGCTGCGGCAGCCCTCTGATCCTTTCCTCCAGGAGAGGTTTTGCTTGGTCTTTCCTAGGGCTTCAGTTCCCATTTCAGATCCTTCTTGGGTTCAGGGTACACACCTCTCTCCTTTCTGTCTTCATATTGCTATATTCCATTGTCTGGGTGGTAATCCTCTGGGAGGTTGTCTCTCTGCTGCCTACCCGGTCGCCATCTTCCCGGAAGTTTTTTTTCACACTATTGTAAAACTTATAACCCAGTCTGTAGAACATGCGGGAAATTCAGTTCTCCTATACTCTCAGAGCACAAAATACTTCTGTGACCTCTGGTTACCAGGAGCATGTTGGAATTTCTCTCCACCACCAGCCAGCCAATCAGTTCTCCAGATTATGCACCAGATACCAGCTGAGTGTCCTCTAATTCAATTCAATTCTGATACTGTCTACCTGAAGATAGCATTAGATGAGTACTGCAAGACTGCTCCCCGCTTCCAGTGCCAGTCATAAGCCCCAGGTTATTTTATCTGTGCTTCTGACCTGCTGGTTATAAATCAGGGTTCCACAGTCTCCCAGAGTCCCATGACTTTGTTAGAACAGTGCACAGAACTCTGGGAAGCTGTGCTTACATTTACCAGTTCATTATAAAGAACATTACAAAAGATATAGAAGAGATGCCTCGAGCAAGGTGTGGGCAAAGCCCCGCTCTCTGTGCACGCCACCTTCGAGGAACAACCATGCATTCAGATGCTCCAGAACCCAGTCTTTTGGGGTTTGTGAAGCTTCGTTATATATGTATAATTGATAAATCATTGTGCACTGATAGTCACCTCAACCTTTGGTCTATCTTCCCTCCCAACCTTCTAATCATGCCTAGGCCTATTCAGGGACCACTCCCCATCCAGACACTACCTAAGGGCAGCCAGCCAGCCATCAACGAACTCATTAGCTTATAAAGTCACTTAAGTTTGGAGAGTCCAAGGATTTCAGAGGTTACCTGCTAGAATCCAAGATAAAAACTAAATATGTATTTCACAATATCACACCCAGATATTAACTTTTCCTTTTCCTCTAAGGGACAATTCCCTCTAAGTATATCTGAGGAAATAGAATGTTCCTTGCTGTTTCAAGTTACATGTTCTTCCCAATGTCTCTCTATTGCTAAATCTTTATTTCCTCCATCATGAAACACTTCTTTATTTATTATTGGCCTCAGCCTGGAAATCATGACTGCAGCCTCTCTGGTACCTTGATTCTATTCTTTTAAGGGACTATATAGGAGAGAAACCCCCTGGGAAAGAAGGAACAAGTTGATTTGGGGTAAAGTTCATGTGTTTGTGGCCTCAGTTCTTTACCTCTGTTACAAGTCTATTTGAGATGTACAGCTTCATCTCACTTTATTAGCTGGCTGGTATAAACTATAGGAATCAGAACATATTAAAGAGTTTTAAACTATATGCTAAATACAATTTTCTCATAGTTTAAAAAAATCTTCAAAAGTTCTGCAAAAGCTTTTTTTTATTTTTTTTATTTTTTGAGGTACTGGGGATCAAACTCCGGATCTTATGTTTGTCAGGCAAACACTTATGCCACTGAGCTATATCCCCAGCCCCTGTAAAAGCTTTTTGTTGTTGTTGGTTTTGGGGTTTTGGGGGGTTTGTTTTGGTTTGGTTTGGTTCGGTTTGGTTTGGTTTGGTTTTGACACACAGTCTTGCTATGTAGTTTAGGCTTGCCTTGAACTCACTATATAATACAAGGCTAGCCTTAAACTCATAGTGATCCTCCTGCCTAGGTCTCCTCCCCAATGCTGGGATTACAGGTGTGTGCCACCACACCTAGATAACAGTTGTATTCTTTATAGGACAGAAATTTAAACCCTCAGCTCCCAGACATTACACTTGATCGCTTGTCTCTGTCCATAGGCACCCCTCTGTAGGAGTATTCTAATTTATATAAGGCAGTTCTCTACTGTCCTTTGGGAAAGCACTTTTCCCACAGGGTTGGGTTATCCTCTTTCTCCATCCAAGCAGACTTGGGGACTTAGTATTTCTTTGCTGTACATTTATCCTACTCTGAGTTATTCAGGCAAAATTAACACCATGTAAAAAGGAAACTAGAGTTCAGCAGTGGATCTCATGGTAGACTTTGTCATTTCACATTGATTCTCCTCAGTGTCTCCCTTAAGAACTGAATGTATGCTGCTTTATTCCTCTCAGCATCAGAAAACTTTTTTAAAAACATAGAAAAAAAGTAATGTTATATATAGAACAACAAAAATAATGACTTTATGCAACATCTTTACTTTTCATGTGTGCATGTGTGTGTGGTACTGGGAATTGAACTCAACGTCATGTTACCACTGAGCTACACCTCCAGGCCATCTTCTTTTCTTTATTTTGAAATAGGGTCTCATAAGTTGCCCGGGCTGACTTCATACTTGTGATCTTTCTCTCTCAGCTTCCCAGGCAGTTGAGCTTACAGGCATGCAGCACTTTGCAGGCTTGGAAAAATATCTTTAAAATGCTGCAAGAAAAAAAAATGTTTTTGTTTTTGAGACAGGGTCTTGCTATAGACCTATGCTCGCCTTGAACTCACTATGTTTGTTGTCTGGGCTGGCCTCAGATTCCTGCTTCAGCCTCCTGAGTGCTGGGATTTCAAACATGCACCATCATGCCCAGCAAGAAAAAAAAATTTTTGTGTGTGGGTTTTTTTTTTGTTGTTTTGTTTCTTGTCTTTTTGAGACAGAGTCTCACTATGCAGTTCAGGCTGGCCTTTGTAGCCCAGGCTGGTCTCAAACTCACAACAATCCTCCTGCTTCAGCCTCCTGAGGACTGAGATTACAGGCAAGAAAAAAAAAATTGCCAGTGAAAATATCCTTCAAAAATGAAGCAAGGGCTGGAGGTATAGCTCAGTGGTGTAAGTGCTTCCCGCTAAGCACTAAGGCCCTGAGTTCAATCCCCAGTCCCGGAAAAAAAAAAAAAAAAATGAAGCAAAGCCAGGCATGGTGGCACATCATGTAATCCCAGCTACTCAGAAGGCTGAAAAGGAGGATGACAAGTTCAAGACCAGCCGGAGCAGCTAAGTGACACCCTGTCTCAAAAATAAAACGAATAGTTTTTAAAGACTGGGAAGTAGATTAATGCTAGAGCACTTGCCTCATATGTATAAAGATAAAGAAAAAAGGCAGAATAAAAAATTTTCAGAAAAACAAAAGCTGGGAAATTTTGTTTCTAACAAACCTGTACTATAAGCAATGCTAGAAGCAGAGGATGTAATTTAATGCTAGCAGGCTTTCCTAGTACGTGCGTGATCTGGGATTTAATCCCCAGCACTGAAAAAATCTAATGTTCTTGATGTTGGAAAGAAATTATATCTGACAGATATAGAAGAGGGAAGAAGCCAGGCAGCGTAGTGGTGCACGCCTATAGTCCCAGCACTCTGGAGGCTGCGCAGGAGGAGGATCATTTTGAGTTTGAACCCAGCTAGGGCTACAAAGTAAGCCTAAGGCCAGCCTGAACTGCACAGTGAGACCCTGTCTCAGAAAGACCAAAACAACAACAACAACAAAAAAAAAAACAGAGAGAAGAAAGTGTTCTCAAAGTAATTAATATGTGAGTGAACATGCACTGCTGTTTTTCTCCTTAATGTCTTTAAAACCCACCTGGAAGGCCAGATATGGTGGCACATGCCTATAGTCACAGCCCTCAGGAGGCTGAGACAGGAGGATTGCTGAGCTTTGGAGACCAGCCTGGGGCTACATAGTGAGTTCAGGGCCACCATGAACTAGGAAGGAAAAGCCTGTCTCAAAAAACAAAAAATAATAAACATAAAACCCAACTGACCATTTAAAACAAAAATAATGACATGATATGGTTAGATCTATCACATACAAAGTGAAATCTATAACAACACCACAAAAGACAAAAAGTGGGTATGTCGAGATATATGTACTGTTATGAGGCTCATATTACTTGTGAAGTGGTATATTAGTTTGAGTTAGGCTACATTATAGATGTATATTTTTGTGTGTATGTGTAACTAGAATACTAAAAAATGAGTGCAGTAAAACAAAAGATGTATCAGCTTAAAATTCGACACAATATGTAAAATGCAATCCTAAGAAACAAAAAGCAGGCAGCAATGAGAAAAAAAGTAATAAAGAATAGGACAAATACAAAACAAATAGCAAGATAGTAGATGTAAGCCCAATCATACAAAGAATAAATTAAATGTAAATTGATCATACACCTCAATCAAAAGACAGAGATGGTCATAATAGGCAGAAAAATAAGATTCAACCATATGCTGATTTTTAGTGTGTGTGTCTGTGTGTGTGTGTGTGTGTTGCTGAGGACTGGACCCAAAGATTCTGTGCATGTTATGCAAATGCTCTACCACTGAGCTACACCCTAGCCCAGGATGCAATTTAAATATAAAGTCACAGGTTATTAGAAAAAGCAGGGCTGGGGATATAGCTCAGTGGAATAAGCATCTGCCTAGCAAGCGCAGGGTCCTGAGTTCGATCCTCAGTACCGCCAAAAAAAAAAAAAATGAAAATCATAGAAAAAGCATACAGAAGGATATACCATGTGTCATAAATCATGTTCTCCTAGGAGCAGACTTTGAGGTTTGCTTACAGCAAATTTGTTGGAATTCGAGTAGGGGTAAAGGAGAAGAATGTAATAACCTTTTGTAAGGCAGCTTCCTTCAGTTGGAGACAGTAAACAGATGAGCGTGATCCATCAGTACCTAACGCAACTAGCAAGTCCTGAAAAGCACATCTCAGTTCTGAAAGCAATCTCAGCAAAGCATTAGATGGTCCACTGTACTAGGCAAACAGGAATCATAACACAACTGGTATGATTAAGTCAGACAGGGTGGTGTGTGGCTGTAATCTCAGCTCTCTGAGAGGCTGAGCCAGGAGGATTTTATGTTCAAGCCCAGCATGGGCAAATAGGCAACTTAGTGAAATTGTCTCAGAAATAAAAATTAAAAAGGGCTGGGAATATAGCTCAATGAGAAGCCACTGGGTTTAATCCCAGTACCACCAATTATAGTTGGAGATTTTAACACATCTCTTTTAGAACCTGAAAGCACAAATTGACAAGAAAATCAGTAAGGAGGCTGAAGGTGCATGTCAGTGGTAAAGTGTATGCCTGAGGTCCTGGTTTGGACCCCAGCATGCATGCTTGTACAAATACATGCACACATGGTGGTAGATATGTAACTCTAGGGTCTTGTTAAAACCAAAAAACTACACCGCAAACACCAAATTTTACTGTATAAAAATTTTAGCTGGGCATGGTGGTGTACACCTGTACTTCCAGCACTAGGGAGGCTGAGGCAGGAGAATCATTGCGAGTTGGAGACCAGCCTGGGCTACAAAGTAAGCTCAAGCCCAACATGAACTGAGACCCTGTCTCAAAAAAACAAAAAAATAAAAAATAAATAAAATAAAAATAAAACCCTAAGGCTCAGAGAAGTTAAGAATTACAAGGCCGGGGATATAGCTCAGCAGCGCAGTGCCTATCTGGCAAGCACAAAGTCCTGAATTTGTTTTCTGGAACCACCCTCTGACCCCAGATAAAGAATTACACCCAAAGTAACACATCTTAGACGTGATTAGAGGCAGCATTCGAACTCAGAACTTTCATGCTCTAAAGTCCATCCCCAGACCACCATCCACACTGCCTCTAGATCCCTGACTATGGAGACACAGACTCCCACTGACAGTGATTTGTCTAAGTTCTCCAAGTTTTTGCCCTCAAATTATTTTCTGATTGACAGTCCAGCTTCCTTGTGTCTTCGTCTCTCCGTTGCTGGGCTCCAACATCCACAACTGAGAGGAGGAAAGGGCTGTTTTGGCTCACGGGTTCAGCCCATCCTCCGGGTCCCTGGCAGAAACAGGGTGGCAGGGGCTCATGGTGGAGGACAAGCTGCCCACCCCACCGCAGCCAGGAAGCGGAGAGACAAGGGGGCAGCCAGGACAAGACTACACCCTGCAGTCACACTCCCAGCAGCCCGCCTCCAAACAGGACCCTCCCCCTAACAGCCTGTCAGCTGTACCGCCCCCAGGATGCGCACCTCGCAAACACAGCCATCTGGGCCACACTAAGTCCAAATCGTAACATCTTGTCAGCACATGCCTTCTAGAGAGAGATCCATTTCACTCTGCGCATTCAGAGCACATTCCTCAGCTAGGAAAGTACAACTGCGACCCAGGCATAGTGGCTCATGTTTGTCATCCTAGCCGCTCAGGAGGCTGAGGCAGAAAGATCGCCCTGAGTTCCACGCCATCCTGAACTACATAGTGAGACCCTGTCTCAAAACAAGATAAAGCAAACAAGCAAACAAAAAAGAAAGTACAACTGCTGTCTTGTTTCTCACATACCAGATTTCCCCTCGCTTGTATCTGGGAACAAGAATATGGGCAGGGCGGGGTGGAGGGGTACAGCTTTTGTTATAGCAAGTAACAAAGATCTGGAAGACAAAAAATACTTGTATTATGGTGCTACATTGCTCTAGCATATTTCATTAGAATACTTTGAAATCTGTTTTTAATAGTTACTTTTGCAACAGAACACAAATTGTTGGAAAACTTCCCATGGAAGAAAGGTCTACACATCAGAGCCTAAACTTAGACCATGACTCACCTTGGAAGTTTGCCAACTGTTCAGCCTGGAATGACTTATCTTTAGATAAGTGTTTTCTTCACTTCTAATTCTCAAGTGAGGAGCGGCACTGTTACTGTTACTGCTCCATTTGACACAGAGGAACAAAACCAACAACAACCAAAACAAAAAAACAGAACAAACCAACTTCTTGCCCAGAGTCATAATACCAAGGCAGCAGAACTGGAAAATGACTGCATGCTTCCTGCCCTTTATCTGGTCTCCAAGGATAATACATTTAATACTTCTCTGAGACACACCCTGCTACAGTTTGAAAAGCTTTTAACTTTTAACATTTTGTATTTAACTGTTAACATTTTGTATTTGTTTCCATGACAAGGGTCCTAGATTTTTTTAATTTTTTTTTTTTTTTGGCGGTACTGGGGATCAAACTCAGGACCCTGTGCTTGGTAGGCAGGCGCTTATTCCACTGAGCTATATCCCCAGCCCCAACAAGTGTCCTAGAAATACACAGCTGATGACTCAAAACTTTAATGAGACTAATCATTTGAAGGGGGAAATCCAACACTAGGCTGAAAAATAAGTCTTATTTGAAGCACGAAGGCAGGGGATATAGCTCAGTGGAATAAGCGCTTGCCTAGCAAGCGCAGGGTCCTGAGTTCGATCCCCAGTACCGCCAAAGATTTATTGTTAGGTGAGGAACCAATATGCACTGCCATGACACAGTATGCTGTGAGTAGTGTGATTAAAGTCGTATTACTGCCAGGCGTTGTGACACATGCCTGTAATCCCAACACTTGGGAGGCTGAGACAGGAGGATCACTGAGAGTTCAAGACCAGCCTGAGAACTACAAAGTGAGCTCAAGTCCAGCCTGAACTGCATAGTAAGATCCTGCCTCAAAAAGACAAAAAATAAAAAATAAAATAATATTACTATGTAAATAAATTATTTGTTATGTTGAATATCATGAAATTGCTGGGTGTTTTTACCTCAACAATGGCAACTTCATATGGGTCAACATCAGTGTATGTATATATATATATATATATATATATATATATATTTGTAGACATAGATATCATGCAATATAAATGGAAAGATACCTGAGAAAACAGTAGCAATGGCTGCCACCAGGGCTGGACATCGGCAGCTAGAAGGATCAGCAGTGAGAATTACTTTCTTTTTTTGTCTTTCTGAGATAGTGTCTCGCTATGCAATTCAAGCTGGCCTTGAGCTCACTTTGTAGCCCAGGCTGGGCTTACGATGATCCTCTTGCATCAGCCTCCCAAGTGCTGGCATAATAGGCACGTGCCACCACATCCAACTGAGAATTACTTTTACATTCTTCCTACATTTGTAAGTCATATCCTAAGCACATGTTAACTATTCAAAAATAAACTTTAATGTGTTAAAGAAGAAAGAGGCACTGGTGCGATGTCTGTAAGATTTTAGAGGAATCAATATTGTTAAAATGGCCATACTTCTAAAACTGTTAGACAGATTCAGTACAATTCTAGTCAAGACACCAGCAGCATACTTTGTTGTGGACCACTACAAAGTGGCTCCGAGCAGGATTTAGAGGAGTCCTTGAAGGGATTCCCACATCCTGCCCAGATTCCTGCATTTTTTTCAGTATTCCCCCTCCCTTATTTGTAAACCTAATAAGTACGGGTGACCCAGAAAAGTCTGGCTAATTCAGAGAACACAGAAGGTGGAAGAGAATTAGCCTCTCCTGGAAGCTCTGAAATCATTTTCATTGTCTCATTATTTACACCTTCGCAGTCCACTTGCTTGGGAGATTGCGGGCCTGATCAGCCTGCAATAACCTCAGGTTATTTAACCCAGTTTGCAATATTTTGGCCCCAATGTGGCTTGAACCCACAACCTTATCAAGAACTTTTAATCCTTGGACTCCGGCGAGAAAGTCTACCTAGAGTGGAATGTTTGGGAGGCGGTGAAGGCCTTCATAGGACAAATACTTCCCCAGGACACCTGGGAAGAGAGGAAAGGACAGCATTCCACAGGAGTAGGGGTGAGTCTTCCTGCTGTGAGAAGCCATTTTATCCATGAGTAAAAATGGGCCAGATTATCCGTAGAGGAGCGAAGTTACATATGGCTGCTCCAAGGTTTATTTAGAAAAGGTCAATTCCCCTGGGACATTTTCAAATTGGAACCGAGTTCATTCTGTTTTAAGTCCATTACAGAGCAAATAGTCTCTGAAATGGACCACGCCAAGATACAAAAGAGCTCTCAGCAGAGGCTTCTGCAGCCAACGGGGCACCACCTCCGCAGAAGCAGGAGCTGTTCAAAAGAACATCCTATGTGGCTCTATCTAGACAGTTACAAATTTTAAAAGGACAAGCAGCCACAAAAGGGGAAATAATGAACACCCCTGCTTGCTTCCCAGTTGGAACTCAGTGAAATGTTAATCATGAGTTTTTGTTTATATACCTGTTGAGTTCCAAAGTGCAGAATGAGATCTGCCTGCAGCTTGCAGTCACTCCTGTTGGGGATGAAAAACCTACCCCAATTCCCACTGGAGTTAAGATACCTCCCCTGAGGTAACAACTGTTCCTATACTGGGAAAAGGTAATATAAATTTTAAAAATAATAATAATGATTATGTTTAGTGTGATTGATGGTGATTGTCGAGATCAGATAGAAGTTTTTGCATGTGCCATGGATCTCTGGGTCTTTGAACAAGGAGAGAATATAGCACAGTTGATTTTGTTGCCTATAGCTAAACCTTTTTTAAATACAGACAACTCATGAGAGAGCAAGATCCTCAGAATAAGACTACAAAGAAAGAGATTTATTTTACACAAGAAGTGACTAAAAACAGCCCTATGTGTTTTATAAAGATAAATGGGAAGTTGTTTGAGGGCCTGATCGATACTGGGGCGATGTGTCTGTGTTTGCATTAGAACAATGGCCCGCCACGTGGCCCACAGAGCGCCCCTACCTCCTTAACCGGACTGGGGTCCCCTCAACATGTACAAAGTGCTTCACCCTCGCCTTATGAAGGGCCCAACCAACAAAAGGCTTTCTTTTTGCTATATGTGGCACCTACCCCAGTCAATCTGTGGGGAAGAGATTTGTTACAAAAGTGGAAATTAATATTGACTAATGAGTCTGATTCTGATTTTAAATTTAAAAAAACCAATTCTAATACTAAAATTAAACTAATAGATTCAAATCCTAAAATTAGACAAACGATGACCAACATAGGATATGAAAAACAAAAAGGGTTGGGAAAAAACTTACCAGGAATCAAAGAGCCTATAGGAACTACACCTAAAAATGACAGGCATGGTATCAGGTATCAACAGGTTTTTTTAACAGTGGTCATTGATACCTCACCCCCCAAAACAGCTCTGCCTTTATGTTGGCAAACTAAGGAGGCTGTTTCTGTAAATCAATGGCCACTTACTAGGGAGAAACTAATCAAATTATATGAATTAGAACACCTTAAGTAGGACATTTAGGAAACTCAGTATTCTCCTGTGTTTGTTATTCCAAAGAAACTGGAGGTCATTATAAGATGTAAGAGATACAAGCGCTTGCTTACTTCCAACGGGGGGTGCTACACCCAGGACTGCTAACCAGCTGCAGTTCCCAACGACTGGCCTAAATGTCTACAATTTCTTTAGATATATCTTTGCTATATAAAGTTTTACAAAAGAATTCCACAAGTGCTATTAAATAAAATAAAAGGTGGGGGAGAAGTCTACGTAAGTGATAATGTTAACCGGAATTATACTAAATCTCACAGAGAGATCACAGGAGCACTGGGAAGGTCTGAGTGCGCCACACAATGTGTGAACATGGCTAAACTGGAGCCTACACAAAGGGACATAGAAGTTGCCGGTATTAAGACAGAATAAAATACTAAAAATATATTAATTACAGGTAAAAGCTGTTTATTTTTTCCAAATTCTTATAAGAGATCTCTGCTAATTGACCTATCAAAAAAAGCAAACAAAGTTCTGACTAGTCTTTATAATTACAAACTTAAAAAATTGTAAGAAATTATTATCATTCAATGTGGCTAAAAGTATATTTGAATGTATGCTGAATTTATAAACAAATTGTCTTGTATATGTGTTTTTGTTTGTCTCTCTGTCCTATCTGTAAATAGCTGTTTTATTTGAGCTCAACAAATTTTTCTTTTATATTTTTTGATTTTTTTTTTCCTTCAGAACTGGGAATAGAACTCAGGACCTTGCACTTGCCAGGCAGGCGTTTATTCCACTGAGCTATATCCCCAGCCTTATTTTTTGATTTTTGAAGCAATTGTCTGTAATCTAATTTGGCTTGTAGATAAATATCTAAATTAAGGATATGCTTCCACTGATTGAGTGAGTACTCAATCTAACATGACACAGAGGAGGTGAGAGATATAAACAGCAAGAGATAAAAGTTCAATGCAGGCATGGAGGGAGTCAGCACCCAGACAGCTGTGCTGGCTCTCTGAAGACAGAGGACAGGGTTGGAGCTTATATGAACTTTGAGGGGAGGGGGCACAGGGTAGCTGATGTAGGCTGCTCAGCATACCTTGCTGAAGGGGGATTGGATCACTGTTGGCCTGCGTGGGCTTTGGCAAAGGCAGCTGGGAAGAAGAAACTACAAGGGTCTCTGGGAAGAAGGAGCTAGGCACCATTATAACTCAGCATTGGACTGTTGCCATGAGGACTGAGCAGGTCTTGGGCGGGAACCTATCATCGCCAAGTTGCTGGCTGGTCAAAATTATGTTAAAATTGGTCTTGTAAATGTCATGATATATTATAACTTGAGAGTCTGTCATTGTTTAAAAATTGATGTGTCAAATTATGATTGGATGTTCTTAGTACATAAAAATGGGTTAAGATAATTAAATAAAAATCCCTTAGGGTAGAGAGAGATTGTTGAACAGGACTACAGTTGGTGAATTAAAAAAAGCAGCTGCCTGGAATAACATTAACCAGTTTTTGTTTATTAATAAGGAGCCCCAATAATCTCCATAACCTTAGGGGAGACACCTCAATAAATATTGTTCAAGATATATTATTGTGATATGTTTACATTGGTCATTGTCAGAAGGTTAAATTTTCAAAAAAATAAGACAGTAAGGTTTTCTGATTAAAAGATGTTATTGGTACAAAATAAATTAAGAAAACAAAATAATGAAAATTTGTTATTGCTAATTTCATGGTGCATTAAATGTATTCATGCCTTCAAAGTGTACAGTATTCTAAAATGTAAAACTGGAGTTATTTCTATAATGTTAGACATCTGCCTTTCTCTTGTGCTCCAGATATTTGTAATAAGAGGTTCATGTCAGGCCAACATGAGGTCATCACTCAAATGATAATTTCACAAAAACTTATGTGATGTATATGTTATGTATATGCTACTACATTTAGAGATGCTTAAATATTAAACAGCCCAGACAATGTTACAAATTTATTCGGTAGGGATGATTGACTAAAAGAGCTAATCTATTCTAATATTTAAATGTGGTTTAAATATGTTTGTTACATATTTAAATATATTTCATAAATGTCATCATGCCTGTTATGTTACAATACTATGTATGGCTCTTTGGTTTTGAATTTTCTTTGTAAAGCTATATATCTGTTGTCTGTTAACATTCTATAGGGACAGGGATTCAACTACAATATTCATGATTGTCATGTAGCAATCTTATGTATGGTTTTGATTTCTAAATTTCTGTGTAAAAATATGTAACTATGGTCTGTTAACATCCTAGGAGGATTTAAATATTAGTATATCCATGGTTGTTAAAAAATAATGGCTCCATTTGTAAGTTCTAAAGTGTTTGCTATTCAGATCAGATTGTAATGTTAAGCTTGCAGCCTCCCTTACAACGTTATGTCATTAATCTTCTCTGCTGGATGTTTAACAACTGAGGTTTGGAGACCAAAAATTAGAGAGATAAATTGAGCTAGAGAACAGCCAATATTTTGGCTACGCCCTTTGAGGTTAGTAAAGACTCAGGACATAAGAGAACTTCTGCTGCAACATCATAACTTGGTTGAGTCCCTGATATTCTGATCAAGGAGATTATGGGACCACGGAGAAAAGTGATTATATGGTGTATAGTGTGTCTAAGGAGAGTCACCAGGAGAGAAACATCTCCCAGTCTTTCACAGAAAGCACCTTGGTCAAGCAAAGGCTGTGACTCATCCTGATGGCTGACACTGACAGAAGTGCTGAGAGACATTGTACATAGTTCCAAGGTAAATCCTGAGGAGATTTAATTGACCTTGATAAATAACAAGAAATTAGTTTTAATTCATACAGGTCTCATTTTAACTTGGTCTTAAACAGCCAGCAGAAAAATATAACTACAAGATATTAGATAGATAAATAAATAAATAAGGTGTCCGTTAGTAACATGGAGACAAGGGTATGTTTGTGTATTAACAGATCATAAAACATCACTTGGATGCCATCCTGGAACATGGGGCTGTAATACAGAGTTCTCCAAACCCATGGTGAAGTATGCTGCCAAGAGACCTGTAGTGGATTCTACAATGGACTGATTATATTAACATGCTTGTGTCTTTTACTTCTGTTCTAACAATGCTAATCATATTTTAACTGCTGCCTTTATAAAAACAAAAAGGAGTTGTTGTTAGGGACCATTACAAAGTGGCTCCAAGGAGGATTTAATATTAACCTATTTACTTCAAGGAGACTATGGCTGCAGGCATCTCATCCCTGCTGTGAAGGCCTTCCAGATTACATAGTTCTCCTAAATTAGCATAATATTACTTGGAGGAGTCCTTGAAAGGATTCCCACGTCCTGCCCAGATTCCTGCATTTTCTTCAGTATTCCCCTATTTGTAAACCTAATAAGTACGGGTGACCCAGAAATATCTTTGGCTCATCCAGAGAATATAGAAGCTGGAAGAGAATTAGTCCCTCCTGGAAGCCCTGAAATCATTTCCATTGTCTCATTTATTTATGCCTTCACCATCCACTCACTTTGGGAGATTGCGGGCCTGATCCACCTGTAATAACTTAAGGTTATTTAACCCAGTTTTTGATAATACTTTACAGGTCTAGAGAAAATAGTCCTAAAATTCATATGGAATCAGAAGAGACCTGGAATAGCAAAAGTAATTTTGAGTAAGAAGAACAAAGCAGGCAACATAGCAATACCTGGGTTCAATCTATACTACAAAGCAGTGATGATAAAATGGCAGGGTACTGGAACAAACACACATCACTGGGGCAGAATTGAGGATACAGAAGCCTCCCAGACAGCCAGGCCTGGTGGCACATGCCTGTAATCCCAGCAGGCTGAGGCAGGAGGATTGTTGGAAGTTCAAGGCCAGCCTGGCTCAAAGTGAGCTCAAGGCCAGCCTGCACTGCTTAGCGAGACCCTCCCTGTCTCAAAAAGATAAAAAAAAGAAAAGAGAAAAAACCCAGAAACCTCCCAGACATATTCAGCTATTTGATCTTTGACAAGGGGACCAAAAGCATGCGTTGGGAGAAATACAGCCTATTCAAGTGGTGGTGGGAAAACTGGTCATCTGTTTGCAGAAGAATGAAACTGGACCCTCATCTCTCACTATATACTGAGTTAAAATAAAAATGGATCAATGATCTAAGCATTAAAATGGAAACACTAAACCTTTTGGAAGGTAAAGTAGGTAAAACACTTGAACACAGCTGTAGGGAAGGGTTTTCTAAACAACCTCAACTGCACAAGAGAGAATGGCAAGAATCAACAAATGGGAATGTATCAGATTAAAAAGCTTCTACATAGCAAAAGAATCAATGAGTAGAGTGAAGAGACAACCTACAGAATGGGACAAGATTTTTGTCATCTACTCCGAAGACAAGAGGATTAATATCTAAAATAGAAAGAAACTAAACCACCTACAATAGAAGAAACAGATACTTCACAGAGGAAGAAATACAAGTGATTAGGAAGTATGTGAAAACATGTTCTACATCTCTGGCCTTTAGAGAAACAAACAAACAATTGTAAGACTCCACTGTACTACGGGAAGAATGGCAATCGCTGGGAATCCCACAATAACAACGCTGCTGTGGCTGTGGTAAGAAAGGAGCCCTCGGGCATTATTGGTGGGGATGCAAACTAGCGCAGCCATTACGGAAATCAGTATGGAGGTTCCTCAAAGAAAAATCTGAACCCTGGGGCCTCTGCTTCAGGGAGCAGTCTCGCTTGCAGTGGCACCTTTGGGCCTGGTGCAGGGGGCCTCTTCAGACTTAGGGTCTGTCTTTTTTTAAGGCTAAAACAAAGGCAGCCACTTTTTTTTTTCCTTTTTTGGTCTCTTTGTTTTCTCTCCTTGGCTTCCTCCAGTCTCAATTACATATACTTAAGAGGCAATTTTTACTGAAGTATCAAGTAAGCTATCTGGAGCAAATGCTATCTTTTGTAACTTTCTTCTTTATATCTGGATCTGACTGGGAAATAAACTTGTCATTAAGAATAATCTGTCCTTCTATCAAATCAGGAGCTAGGGATATATGTCTCATCAGTGCCTCCTGTAAATGATTGAAGAAGGCAGAGGGGTTTTCATCTTTCTCCTGTTAGATAACTGATAGTTTAAAATAACTAGAGGGCTTGGTTTTTGTCCCTCTTAGACCTTCAAGAATATATACCTGAAAATGTCTCCTAATCCAATCTCCCGTCTGGCTGTTAGGCCAGTAGAGGTCTTAAGTAGGGATTGCTTGGGCTCCAGTGGGAACTGGTTGTTCCCCAGGCTCTCTATCTTCTGACTGTCTAAAATTATGATATTAATCCACAAATCTAGTAGCATCTTGTAATGCTGCTATCTCTCATTAGAAGTTAATGTTTAGGCCGAGTGTGGTGATGCACACCTGTAATCCCCGCACTCGGGAGGCTGTTGCGGGTTCGAGGCCTGCCTGGGCTGCAAAATGAGCTCAAGGCCAGCCTGAACTGCATAGCAAGACCCTGTCTCAAAAAAAAAAGATGTTAATTTTTGATTCAAGTATCATTACATCTCCCTGATTTAGTTTGTAGGTACGAGTAAGTCCTCTAAAGCCCTCAATGTACTAATCAGGTCATCTGAAAACTTTCCTAGATTTTATTTGACCTTCAGTCACTAAGAGGAAAGGACATATGAATGTGAGTACTTTCATATGGCTTATAATTATACTTTGAGCACAATTAAGAATTATCTCTTAATGCAAAGAAAGTTCAAACATAAAGCAATTCTGACAATTTTCTTTCTTTCCTGCAGTACAATTCCAGTTGTGAAAGAGCATCATAGTCATAATCATTACCTCCCTCTGTGTTCTATTCTGGCTCTAGAGGGTAGACAGGCCATACACAGGGGCAGAAAAATATCAGATAGCTCTTTTTCAATATGTAAGGGTTGAACATCTTCCAGTGCTTAAGAATATATTTCAAAGGAGTAAAAATCTTTGACACTGAATTCCTCATTTCTGAAATGCAAAAAGAAAGAATTGGTGTCCTTTTAATTTCTATTTGATTTCTATACCCTCATGGCATCCCTTGAGTCATTTCTATTCCAGGGCAAGTGGATGTCATCTAGAGAGAGAGCAGAAGATAAAATTTGACCAGTCTGTCCACCCTCATACTGGTGCACAATTTTACCTTCCCAGGGAATTCATGCACTTACTCCTATAGGAGTGTTTTTTAGAAGCACAAGTTACAATTGATCTCAGTCAAATTTAAAGAAGGAAGCATGGCTTAGCACTAAACAATTGCTTTCTAGTGCTTTGAAAGAGAGCAAATACCAAAAGGTGAGTTGGAAGTACTTGGAGTGTTTTTGGCTTGCAAAAGAGAGCACTTCTACATGTAGAAAGAAGCAACAATTGACTTTGGGGACTGCACCTTGAGCCCTAGGGCAAAGCAGCCTCCAAGACACTTGTGTTATCTATCTAATCATAAAGGCAACCTTTTCTAGCAGCAACACAAAGCTGTGCTTTTTAAAATCCATTTAGAATTTTTATATCTCTGAAGCTCACAGGTTAAACTTATATCTATCATCTAGCAGTCACAATTCACATGTTAGTAAATGTACATTCATTTACATTTGAATGTAATATAAATTAGGAGGAATAGTGTTTTATGTGCATAGGAAAGATAAAGCCTGACTAAAATCTCTTACTCTTAGCATCTGTAAGGCACAAATAGAAATCATTCCCCTGATAGCTGTTTTGTTCTGCGAAAGGTGAACAATTGTTGCAAGCTGCCTCAGCTCCTTGAGGGAGGAGCAGTCTAAAACGAGGTGGTTCTAAAGTTAATTTCCAACAAGTTGGAGAAAAATTGGGGTTTCTAACATAATAGCAAAGAGAAAACTACAATAGATAAACGGAGATTTTTCTGCTGGTTATCCACACCAGACTGCTGGGACTCAGCTTCTACTGAGGAACCTTTGGGTGTCTGTCAGAGTAGCCCTGGCCATGACAGCTTAGTTGCTCTCTCAATTTCTACTGGCCCACACAGCCAGAGATCTATCTCTGGAAAGGAATATAGCTGCCTATCTGATCCACATTCCATTGGCCACTGGCTTCAATGGGGATTCACCAGAAGATGCTGGGAAAACCTGTCCTCTGTGTTAAGAGCGGTAGCTGCTCTAAGAGCATTGAACTAGCTAGCACAGTAACCACTTTTCGTTAAAGTTCTATAAGAGATAGATAAAACTCCAAGCAAAAATCAGTACATAGCATTTTAAAAGTTTACAGTAAAGGTTTCAAAGTCCACAATTTATTATCGACCTAGCAAGGGAGAGAGAAGGTTTGAGATTCTCCCTTAAGCTAAATGTGTTTTAGTCCCTTCAGTGTGGTGCTTTGGGAAACAGCTCCTCCTAGTTTCACCAAGTCAGTTCTTTCTACAGGGTCTCAGGTCCAGTCTCCTAAGGAAGACTGTCACCCAGAACACCAAGCCAGGGCATAGCCTTTATTAGTATTCTCCTGGACAGGCAAAATTTCAATGTCTTATCTAACCCAAAGACAGGGTATATATTCCTCATCTAAGATGACTTTCCTGTCTTTAGCGTTAGCAGATCTTCGTTTTCTATAGGCTTAACTTAGCTGTTTGTTAGGAGGAAGAGCTTGAGATAGTTTAGAGTTCCTCTCTCTTTAAGTGTGTGCTTCCAAAAAGTAAAGTACAAAGTGGCAGAGAAATATCAGAAAGGATTTTCTCCTCATCAGCAGATCAGAGCAGAAAGGAAACAGGCAAAACAGGCTTCACATTTTCTCTAAAGTTTAGAGCAGGATCAGGCCAATTTGCCTCAGTGAAACCTATCTCCCAAGTCTTAAGAATGGCCACTGACCTATCATCTTTTTAACTGGTGGAAGGAGTCCTGTGGTTTATTAACAGGCATGTATATTTTTATTTTTATTTTTTTATTTTTATTATTATTATTTTTTTTTGCGGTACTGGGGATCGAACTCAGGACCCTGCGCTTGCTAGGCAAGCGCTTATTCCACTGAGCTATATCCCCAGCCCCTAGGCATGTATATTTTTAAAACACAAACCAGATTTCATAAAAGACCCATTTTACAGAATTTTATATTAAATTCCATTAGGGGGCAGTCTAATGTTACTCTTCCTAGCATTGCTGTGTAACAAGTCAAGCAAGGAATATCAGTAAATTCAGTAGTTCCTCCAAATGTAACATACACAAAACAAGAATAAAATGTCCCACCAAAGAAGCATCATAATCTTCCCATGTCTTTAACTTAAATTTATCATCATTATTACAAAGCTATACAAGAGAGAAAGCATAAGTGATTATAAGCAATGGACAAAGACATAACAAATATGTGAGGCATACAAAAATTTTAATTAAACAAATCACAATCCAAAATCTATGAAGGGTAGGCAAGCTCCTACTTCCATCCAATTATGTTATGTCTCGGTGGAAGACTTCCAAATGAGATAGGGGAAAGAAACTTCCAACCTGCTAGATGTCTGGTGTGTGTTCATGTTCTCTAAAATCAAAGAATATATTCTAGGAACAACAGTTAAGAATGGTGTGTTGGTTCAGGATTTATTTTTGCAAGGAGAACAACATTAAACAGGACATGTATTTTATAAGGTTATTTATAATAGTCACCCAAAGAATGATATACAAAAGAGTGCAGGAAATCTGTCCACACACTAAGACCAAGGAATCCAGCTGAGGACCTGGGTCCCATAGAAATGCCCTGCATGAGTCCAGCTGAAGACCTAGAGCTCATAACAATGCCTCCCACAAATCCAACTGCAGGCCCAGAGCCCATGACAATATCTTATACAGGCCTGTGTCACGGATCTGTGCTGGGAAGGCCCAAAGGTCAGTGGCAGAATCTAGGAAGTGTGTGCCAGTGGGATAAAGTATGAGGGATCTAGCAGGCTGAGGGATCTGCACTGGAGCCAGGAAGCTATGTTCGGAAGAACCAGAGCTCCCCTGAAAGGTACCACAGCCATCCTCAGCAACAGTGAAGTCCTGAGCTCCTTCGATGATCAAGACGGCTGAGTTCCCATCAGGGAAGGCAGTGCAGCAAGCTTTTCCAAGAAATCGGCAGTGCACCATCATCACCTCTGGAGCCAGGAAGTGATGCTCAAGTGAGGACCAGAGCTCCCCCAAAGTGAACCAAAGCCATTCTCAGTGCCAACGAGGTCCCGAGCTCCTCGAAGGATGAAAACAGCCAAGTTCATCAGGAAAGCCAGCATGAAGAGCTCCTCCAAAACAACTAACAGCTCTTTACAACTTCTACTTGCTCTCGACAGCCGCTCTCAGCTCCCAACAGCCTCTTTAGTTCTCAAAAGCCTTTTTTCTTCTTCTCCAGGTCTGTCTCTTATGCTGCTGGCAACAGTCCCCAAGTGGGCCTCCCACACCCAGCACCACGCTTACTCAGTTCAGCTGAGGGTTATAAGTTGACTACCAGTTGTCAATCCACTACAAATGGAATCTACTTATTGGGGGAAAGAAAACTATATTTATTGGGAAAAAATGCTTCTGTCTAAGAGAGACAGAAGGGGTCCTGAGTGGGTTGCCAAGGACCCTGCTTTTCAAGGGACTTTTTACAGAGTGAAGCCACAGGGTGAGGTGGGTCAAAGGTGGGAAAAACTATGACCAGCCAATAGGATTACAAGTATAATCACTTAGGTAACATTGATCCAATCGGAAATCACAAGTAGGTATGAGATAGGACAAAATATGGTCAACCAATAAGATTGTGAGTATAATTGCTTAGGTAATATTGATGAAATGGGGATCAAATGGGGAAACAAGTCATGTAGCAAGCGTGCATGGAACAGAACAGGCCTTTTAGTGGAGGGGGTTGGTCAGTGGCTCTTCCTGCCCCTCCATCCAAGGTGACTGTGTTCATCCCTGGGGGAAGCTGGTGGGTGTAGTCTTTCTCTCTTTTGTCTTGAGGTCTGGCCCTTGAAGAATGTGCCTCCCCCACAGTTGCAGTACATTCTCATCTTTTGCACTGGCTCTTGAGGGCCTATTCCTGTCGGCCTATCATACTTCTACCGAACCTAGCAGTTTATAATAATATCTCTCATTTGAGTGAGGCAAAGTCCGAGCAAAGAAAGTGATAAAGGATGGATAGAAAGGCATAAGGGGAGGGACCTCTCGCAACAGAGGAGTAGTCCAATGGAACGAGGTGAGGAGAGAGGGGTGAGGAACAGCGAAAGGGAAGTAAGGCGAACAGAGGTCTGCCATTGTACAGGAACCTAGTAACCCCAATTCAGGCGAACACTGTGCACAGTAACCTGAGCTAAGCCGAGTAATATCAAGTATGAAAAGGGACAGGAGAGCTGGAGGGCCAGGGGGGATCAGGGAGGAAGGGGAAGGGAATTAAGGAAATGAAACAAGCTGTAATATGTATAGGGAGCCATTCCCAAGATGACTGCACGCTGGATGAATTGCAAATATATGTTAATTAAACATTTAGAAAGAATTTTTTCAGAAAGAATTTTAGACGAAAATTATTTTTAGCCTTGATTCACTTTGATCCAAACCATCTGTCAAGTGTGTATGTGCCCATAAGTGCTGGGGATGCACTGAAGGGTACATGTGAAACTATTAGTGATAGATAGGTTGGCTCGGAACAGTGTAAGGAATCAAAGCAGAAATAGGGACAACTTTCATTTTTTACTTTGTGTGCCTCCGTATGTTTTGAATACTTATAATGAGAATAAAATATTTTTAGATAGCTAACAAAACGCTGAGCTCAAGGGCAGGCAATGTTGCCTTCCTGGCTAAATCTCAGGACAGGAACCAAACTAGGAAGTTCAGAACTTTAACAGATCTCCAAAAGAAAGCAGACTCTTCCACGCCGTGTAGGAAAATTGACATTTTACTCTAGCTTCTAGAGTTTCTTTGAAGGACAAGGGTATAATTTACACTGTATCATGCACATTTTGTCACCCTAAATAACTGATTAAACAAATTTCTTTTGAGCACACACGACCCCACCCGCTGCCCTCCGTGTTGTCTTAACCCTGCTGTACAGACTTCAGCTCTGCTTGTCTTAGCCTTCTCTACCTGTCCAAGGACTTTGGTCACCTCTGCCTTTGCTTCTCAGAAGCAGAGCTTTCTCTGCCCCACCTCTCCAATCTTACATTCTGAGCTGTGCATATCACTTACCCTCACCCTAATGTGCAGACAAAGCAATCATCATAAGGAAGTTACAAGGAAGATTTTGCACTCAACAAACAAGAGACCCTCTGGACTGTATTATTAGAAGGGAAGCATATCGTTGAACAATACTTTTTCAATTATCAGTTTTTAAAGGGCCACAGTAACAAAATAAGAAAATTAAAACTAAAAAGAACTTTTAAACTGACTTTTTCCTAACCATGGACATTTATTTTCAGCAATAAGCTAAAGATTTTTACCTTTAAAAGGGTTTCTCAGTGCAAGGCTCCTCTAAGAATAAGGGAGGAAAACTCAGGGAACCAAGACATGATTTTTAAAAATCAGGTTTGACTTTTCAACACAGGAAGGAAGAAAGGATAAGTTGTGGGAGTCTGGGTGGTCATGGCTTTGCTTTACAGATCTTTAGAGAAGGAGGATGTGTGCCCTCCTATGGGGGCCAGCTGCCCCTGGGTTTCCATGGCAGCCAGGAGAAGAGTGTGATGTCACCCTCTCTTCACACAGGGCAGAGAGCAGGGCCCTGTAGTCGGCCAGCCAGAATCTCCACCTGCCCTACCCCCATGCCGAACTGCCTCTTCAGCATTCCTTCCTCTCAAGTGCACTCTCAACCACATCCTTGGCCTCTTCCCAGGAGGGCACACCCAAAGATTACACCCAAAGAATCTGGAGGGCAGCTCCAGATTCCACTTTTGGAGAAACTGAGAGGCACCTGGAATATGGGCATCTTTACCTGTGGAATTTCTTAGCCTCCACATTGAACTTCAAACGTGGTACAGTTCTCATAACTGGTTAGCCCTGGGACGTTATCAGGGTCATGGTTTTAATCCAAATATGCAAACACTTGTGTAATGTTCTGAATAAATACATTTTATTTTAGACCTCGAGGCTTGCATTTCATTACAGAATCAGCTTGGAAAAATATTACTCAGCAAACTGCCATCTCTAATGAGTCCAAAAGTGTGTAGTTTCAGAATGCTATTATTTCTCCCTTTGAAAGAGCATTATTCAGAGTATCCTGACCTGCTACTGGTTTTGACAGTTTCTGCAAGAAAAAAAGAGTTTCTTTTGAATCCTTTTCTATCACACATGAAAGAATTGCCTGTCCTTCCTGGACCAAGGGACAGATGCCATGGCTCAGCAGCGTGGGCTGACTGTGAAAATATTGACATTTGACAATAGGCCCCAGCCACCAACTGTGAGAGCTCAGCAGCTGCGCAACCCAGACAGGCTATGGGTGCAGCCAAAAGAAATTGTCCTTAACTTGTTTCTGAGCAAAGATGTTTCTGTCATGGAGCAATTCCCCTCAACTTTACCCCAAACAACTAGATGACAGCACTGGCTGACTTGTGATTTACTGACAACAACAACCAGAGAGAAGTGCTCATGGGAAGAGAGACAGGTTGTCCTCTGTAACCTGCTCTTCTCTCTCTTCATAAACGTTTCCACCCACCACCGCTACAGCAGAGGACACTAGCTGTCAAAGGAAACTACTGTTAAGGTGATGCCAAAGGAAGAGCTCATAGATATCAGCACACTGCCATTGTCCTCTGGTCTCTGTTACTTTCCCTAGGGTGTCCGACCTTCAAGGTAGAATCCATCTATTCTGCAAATGTTCTTCCTTCTACTCCCCATTTTCTAGTAACTCCATACATCACTCAGGGACAGTTAGGAAAACCTAATCCAAACTAGGTTTAGGGAAATTGTTACATAGGAGTCGGAAAACCCAAATGGGATCATGAGGCAACCTAGAGTTAGCGAAAGCAGGGAGTTGCTACCACCTGTTTGGACGAGGGGGAGGAGGAGGAGGAGGTGCTTCTAGAACCCAGGAACACAATGGGAACCACAGTGATGGGACCACTTCGATGCAGACACTACCTCTCCCACCCTCAGCCTTCTACCAGTGCTTCCCCCTGGCAGCCCCCAGATGGAAGGATCCTGAAAATGCACTTGTGGATTCAGTGCCTTGCCATATTAAGAATCCTGAATAGAACTGCGAACAACCTGGAAATGACTGGCACACTGTGAAACACCATCTCTGCAATAAAGAAGAATCAAAGTCCTGTACAGACTCTGTACTCTACCTGTACAACTCATGTAGTGCAAAATTCACAGGGCAGCAGCAGGGCCTGTAGCTCAGGAGTAGCATGATTCCCTAGCTTGTGTGAGGCCTTGGCCCTGGATTTGATCCCCAAGACAAAAACAAACAAAAGACAAGAAAACTCACAGAGCGAAGAGTCAGACACTCTCACTAAGGTGAGACGAGTGACTTCACCCTGCATTGACTTTCAGCTCATTTCTGGAAATGTTAGCAGTTATAGGTGGGAGGAAGGAAACCATCTAGGAAAATGGGCATTTTTAGCAGAGGTTAGGTAAGATCTGATTTGTACTCTTATCAGAAAAACCTGGCTATAGTTTAGAGCAAGGCTTCCTAAATTTTAATTTGTATACATACAGATCTCCTGGAGACCCTGTTAAAATACAGGTAATTTAGCAGGCCAAGGGTAAGGCCTGAGAGTCTGACTTTTTAAATTGTTCTTTAGTGATGCTGTCTGTACCGGTCCTCTGACCATGTTGAAAACGAGGTTTAGAAAGATTCTTGAGTTTGTGTAGATGCTGATGGGAAAGATTCTGGAAGGAGAGGGTGCTGATCTAGAAAGGGATAAAGAAATGCAAAGACTCCTGAGGGTAGAGAATAGAGCGGCAGGCACAGAAGGGGGGACTGGTTTAGGGTGGAGAGAGACAGGTCTTCTGTGAAAGCAGGAGGGAGCAGAGAAGATACATGGAGAAGTAAGAGATTTAGGCTCAAATAACTTTACAGAATCTTTTGGATAAGTAGTAAACAGCTTTTGGTTCATACAAGTTTTGCACCCGCAGTTTCTTTTAGAAGTTTTCATATACTAACCTGTATCGTGACTTGATCAGGGGCTTCTCAAGCATAATTCATCACAGAACATCTTTTCATGGATCACCTAATGGGCTTGTGTTCTGGAAAATATACATTGGACAACAAAGACTCATCCAGTGTATGCTTTAACTTTCTGTCTTTAAAAAGAGACAGTCAGATCTTATCTGACCATAATTACATCATACGTATATTGTGAGGATAAATTTGAAAAAAATATATACTTCATAGACGAGTTCTCAGCTAGAGATTCAAGTAGGGAAAGGCCATATCAACACCACAGCACACGCGCTTATCTGAGGAAGTAAAGCAGACTGCTATTCAGGACACCCCTTAGGTGGCAGTTGATTAACTTGCCAAAGTTAATTTACCAAAGTATCATTGTTGCAGGCTCCGAAACTGTCTTATCAACACACTAAAAGTACGCATCTCTCAGAAACAAGTGTACAAGTCTTACTTGTAGTGGCACAATCCTATAATCCTAGCAATCTGGGAAGCTGATGCAGGAGGATTGTGAGTTCAAGCATGGACTGGGTACATTAATGACTGAGCAAGAAGACCCCGTCTCAAAATAAAAAATAAACATGGGGCTTGGAATGTAGCTTCGTGTGAAGGCCCTGGGTTCAATGCCCAGTACTATAAAAAGTACGTATGAGCCAATGTCTCAAAGGAAAGGAACAAAGATCCATGAACAACAAGTTGTGTTACAGATACGGGTCCTTACAGCCTAGCAAAGAAAGCAAAGGACTAGCGCTTGCTTCATAAGTATGTATCAGCCTCAATAACGTGACTCCATTCTGGTTATTGATTCATGCAGGAGTGTTCATTAATAAGTTTATTATATGCTGGGGTGTGAACTGGCCATAGCCAAGCAGTGCTAATCCGTGTCCTCCCAGGAAAATGATACACAAATCTCTTTCTGCTGGCATTGTTACACTGAGAGTATGTGACTCTTAGGCTGCTGGGGGGATTCAAGGTACTGTGAAGGCTTGTGAATATTAAAAGAATGAACATGTGGAGAAAAACAGAGGTAAACTGTCAGGAATAGGATGGAGAGAGTCCTCTTGACAGTGAGTCTCCGATCTCAGTCTCTGAGACCCTGGATTCTGTAGTTATTCCTCCCACCCTCTGAACTCATACAGGACTACTCCCAGTTATGGAAATGATAAATTCTCTTTCTGCCGAGGCTGGTTGTAGCCGGGTTTCTGTTTCTTGTAACTGATAGAGTCCTGACCCTTACACCTGGAATGTAACCTGTCTAGACCAGGACAAATATGAAGTTATTTAGGGCAGCTCGTACTCATGAACCTCATGGTTCATGAATCTTGACGGAGAAGATGGAGGAGACAACTAGGTAGGAAGACTGCAAGGCTCGTGTCTGTAAAATTTGAGAAGAGGATCTGAAGGGTAGAATTTCACTCTGTGGCTTGACAAAATCGATCACTACCAGCCTGTCTCCATGATCCTCTGCCTGCATCAGTTTCCCATGTCCGCAGCTGCAGCCCAGCCTCTTGCTCACAGGCCCAGGGATAGCCTAATAAAGAAAGCAATGGACTAGCTCTTGCTTCATAACTACGTAGCAGTGTAGATAACATGACTCTGTTCTGGTTCTAATGACCCAGGTCTGACAAATGAGCTCTAATCTCAGTAGGGTCCCGTCCTAAACATCTCTATACATTCTAATTATTCGGCTTCTTGTCTCTAGTCTGGAGTTTTTATTCTGGCACACTGACTAGTACCTCCTTCCACCTTTAGGGACTACAGATTTTGTTTCTTCCCTAAGGCCAGTGAACAACCTTTGGCCCCTCTTGGATGTTGCTTGTAAATTGCTATCTTTCTGCCATGATTATTGTAGTTTCAGAAGACTCTAAATGCCTCCCACTCTCAATTGAGATGGAATTGGTGGAAAGATGGCAGTTAGGCAGATGGAAGACAAATCAACTTTATAACTGATAAGAACCATATGGGAGCATGTGTCTTGCTCCATAGTTCATATACCTGCTAATAATTTTCACTCTGGAATTAAACTAGTCACTCAGCAGATGTCACATGTTCCTCAGTCTTTGTGCCTCAATGACAGTGCTAGGCATAGGCTAAGCAGCAGGCTGCCAGCATTATGTCCACATCTGTAAGGCTTTATCTTGTGCATTAATTGGGTGCTCCCAGAATCCATGCTGAGACAATGATTCAAAGACAAGAAAATCGTTTAGGAGGCAAAGAAGCCCAATAGGAAGGGAAGTGACGTGGCGTGGGAAAGGTAGCCAAGAGGAGATACAGGCTCTGTCAAGCCAATTGCCATTGGGAAAACTGGAGATAAATTGTTGCGGGAAATTGGAAGCAGTATAAGTTCATGCTCAGGTATCCCACACAAGAGATGAGGAGCTCTGGCTTCCACATACTGACATCCACTAATGTTTGGTTGAAGAATGGGAGTAGTAAGTCTTGGATACCAAAAGATCACCACACAGGTAAGCAAAGCGGGTTTCAGTGGCCAGGGACTAACTGCTAGGCAGGGCTGTAAGCATCAGAAGCTGGACGTTGGACTGGAGTTCACTGAAGATGTGTAAAGAATGCCATGAGTATCTGCCTCTGGATTGTATCCTTGATCCACAGAGAAGAATCTGAATGAAAATGCTGTTTGCTTCCTGCTCTTGGGTGATTATAACTCAGACTCATGGCCAACTCATCCTGTAACCCTTCACCTACCTGTAACTCCTTCCCTATTGAGAACAGAGTGGTGTGGACCTGACATGAGCCAGACCTGAGCTAGATCAACTGTCCTGGCAGCAGCTATTGGAAGGTTCTGGGAGGTGAGATCACATGGCTGTGTTATCTGATGACTTTCCCAAGATAAGAAGTAATCTCTTATCGAGGAACCAAGGAGGACAATAGGGAAGTAGAAAGTTGTAAAGCAAAAGGAAATATTTCTAAAGTAGCAATAATAATAATAATAATAATAAATTTTGATCGACCATGCAAGAGGAGAGACCAAATCATCTATTCTTTTTAGGAAAGATGAGATGACAAAATTGGTGGCAGATGAAGAAGTAATCAGTGAACAGAAATAAAATATAGGAAAGTCTGTTATAGGTATCTGAACACTTAACAAGAATTTATATCCTCATTTTCTTTCTTATAGGACCAATGGCTGGATGTGAAAGTTTCAACAGCAACTTCTCGTTCTGTCCAGAGTCACCATCCCTCCAACATTTTAACACCTTTTTCTAACACTTTTTCACTGGATCTGGCCCTTTTAGAGTCTGCTGTCTGAGCCTCCATTGTTCTTCCCTGCAATCTGAACATCTCTGGAGTGACCTGCTCATCGGGTCTGTTTATGCGGTTGGTATGCACCTGAACCCTAGGGACAGGGATTAAAGGTACTGCTTAGGTGCAATCTTCAGGGATTCTGAATTCTCAGTGCAGATCACAGAGCAGGGCTGTTGCCTAACAACTCTAGCAGAAGCACTGCCTTCTATCTCAGGCCTGCTTGGAGACCACGGGTGGTGGTCTGTACTGGTGCTCTGCCCAGATCCCTTTACCTGAGAATGAGTTTGTAGCTGATGCTAATGATGTTGGCTGTGAACTTCTGAGGCCACTTAACATTAGGTATGTGACTGAAGACCTGAACTTTACATTTTAATTTCTTTCAATTAGTTAAATTTTAAATGGTTACATGTAGCTCGTGGCTACCACACTGTACAGTGCTCCAAAACCTCCCTCCCGTGGGTCAAGCAAGGCAAGACTTGGCCTGAGATGACGTCCTTGCTCAGCTCTTCTGTTTTCCCCATCCTGTTTCTTTCCTTCCTCTACAGGATTCTCCTGAGGGTATGCCCTCAGTAAATCACCTCCATCTGAACTGTCTAAATCTCAACACCAAAGTAAACCACCTGAGACATTATGTTCTAATTCTTTAATGGCAAATTACAGAGTGCTTAGATCCTGAGTCAAAGCACACACAAACTCAAAGGCACTCCGAATGTTTTAGAAGACACTTTAAAAGTGTGCCATGCATCCCCAGCATATACAAGGAAATTTACTATTCTGAGGCTGAAGTCCAAGGACAGGACATCTCTAGGGTTGGATAATTCAGTGATTCCATGACATAAAGGACCAACTTCACCCCTGTCTTGCTGTTCTGTGACACGCGGGAGGCTTCACACCGTAGCACTTAAATTTAGCAATGTTTTTTTCAAATAGGAAGGCTCCAGCTCTAACTTGGAGGGCCAGTGTTCCCCTTACTGTGACAAGGTAGTTGCCTCCACTACCAGGCTTCGTATCTGGATGCAGTTATGTCTAAAGAAGAACAGACCATTTTCCCCCTATATCTTTGGTGCGAGGAAGACAACTTTTCCCTGGAGCCACCTGCAGACATCTCACTTGCATTGGTTGGAATGACATCATATGGCTTTCTCTAAACCACTTCCTATGAGGGTAAATGGGAAAACCAGGACTGCCTTAGAACAATCAGGACCTGCCCCCTAGGCGCGTGAACACCCTTTCCCAAAGCACAGAGCTGAGCAGAGAAGAGTGGATAGCTGAACACACCTGGCACCCACTGTGAGCTGGGTAAAGTAAAGGTTAGACAGCTACATTTACAAGGCTTGTAACATGTAGATTTCAAGACCTAAAGCATTATCTGATACAGGACAGGAACGTAAGGAACGTAAGGAATACATGTTGGAAAGAAGGGAGGGAGACCTTTTAAATTAGAATCACCTTCCTACAGTATTTTTGCTCATTAGTGATGGGGAACTACTGACTTAAGGCAAAAAGTAAACATTCGCTGCCGGTCCCTTCCTTGTCATTGGCCCTGCAGAAAAGGATGTGTCCGTGTCTCCACACACGTGCCCCCTTGCTCTGATGCGCTCAGTGACGTTAAGCTGCAGAGAGTACCTATCAGGCGTACTTAACATGAATTATTAATGTGGCTTTCAGCGTCGCTTGCTGAATCCATGATTCTTGTTACAGCATTTCATGAAAAATAAATGTGTGTGGTGATGGCTTCCTCTTTGTGGGGTAATATATTGAAAACACATCTGACAAGACACATGCATGACATTTGTGGAAAGCAGCATCTGGGATCACTTTTTAATGCAATTAGAGTTATCTCAGGGACAGTTTCAGCATCTAGAAAACAGCTGCCACCAATAGGGAAGACCAGTTGTTGTTTATCTTCTGGACTCTGAACCGAGTCTGACGGACTACCCACTCTCCTGTTACCTAACATCAAGTGCAGGGGAAATAAAAGCAGGGTAGACATTATGCCAGGGGCAGACCTGTTGCTGGAAAACCCAGTCATCTCTTACATTTTATTTGTGAATACTGGTAGCTAAAAATTTTTTCTCAAATAAATAACTTCTGTTTCACAGTACTGAGGAGCAAACCCAGAGCCCTGCATATGTGAGGCAAATGATCCACCACTGAGTTACAACACCAGCTTTTGAGATTTTGAGACAAAGTCTCACTGAATTACCCAGCCTGGCCTCATACTTATGATCCTCCTGCCTACCGTTTCAAGTAACTGGATTACAGGTGTGCACCACAGCACTCAGCTAAATAAATAACATTTCAGGCTTCATATATCCAAAATGAAATCTTTGATGTCATAGCCTTCATTGTTATCATTTCTGTCTTCGTTTTACCTTCGCTTCTGCTCCCTGACCTATATCCCTGATAAATTGCTTTGCATCCATCTTTTTACTTTAGGCTCTGCATTTAAGGGAACTCAAGCCAGGCATGGTGGCACATAACCATAATCCCAGCACTTGGGAGGCTGAGGCAGGAGGATCTGTGTGAGTTTGAGGTCAGCCTGGGCCACATAGTGAGACCCTGTTCCAAAAAAACAAAAACCCACCCAACTGAGGAATGGATAAAAAAGATGCAATATTTTCATACAATGGGGTATTACTCAGCTGTAGAAAAAGATAAACTTGAGGCTTTTATAGGTAAATGGATGCAACTAGAGACCATACTGGTAAGTGAAATAAATTGGACCGACATATGTAAACACTGTATCATTTCCCTAGTGTAAAAATCTGAAAGAATAAATAAAACTCAAAATGTACAATAGCTATTATGAAAGGGAAAGAAATTGTTCAAAGGAAGGAACAAGTGGAAGGAGGGAAAGGAGAAAAGGAAAGAAGGAAGGAAAAATATGTATATACGGACAGCTGGGATAATTGTACTGCTGATGTCTAACGGCTTACTGAAAGGAACAGTTAATGCTTAAATTTTAAGGACCAATTTTGCATGTTTACATCTGGTAATCTGAACAATTAATTTGAAGACAATGATATGCAATATAACAAACATTGGTGAATTCCTGCCATCTTGTTTGGTGAAGCTCTGTATCATTTCTAATTTTTTTTTTATTAACAGTTTGAGCAATATTGCATTCTTACATCTGGTAATCTGAGCAACTTCATTGAAGATAACAATATGTAATATAACAACCACTGTTAATTCCTAATATTTTGTTTTGAAACCCTGCATCATTTTTATTGTTTTTGCTTTGTTTTGTTTTCATCTATGTTGTTATTATTTTATTTTTTTTTATTCTTTTTTTCTTTGCAGTACTGGGGATCGAACTCAGGACCTTGTGCTTGCCAGGCAGGCGCTTATTCCACTGAGCTATATCCCCAGCCCCAGGGCTGAGGATATAGCTCAGTGGAATAAGCGCCTGCCTAGCAAGCGCAGGGTCCTGAGTTCGATCCCTAGTACCGCCAAAAAAAAAAAAAAAAAGTCATTTAAGAGATTCTGAAGACTCAAAATACTTAGAAAATAGTATGCATGTGTGTAAAATCAGGTACATATATATCCTCAGCCCTGTTTTTTTATTCTCATAATACAAAAAACGAAAACCAACACCAAAAAGAAAAAAAGGGAACTCAAACAAAGACAGGTTACATAAAAGGAACACAACATTGTGTATGTGTGTGGTGCCAGGGCTCAAACCCAGGGCCTTGTGCATGCAAGGCAAGAGCTCTACCACTGAGCTATCTCCAGCCCAAACAAGCATTTTTTTAACTATCACTAAGAAATGCTTAAAAAATGATGATTAGAGCATATATACAGCACAACTGACATTTATGCTGAATATTAGCCATGCTTAAAGATGGACAAGGAACTGAGAACACTTTTTATCTCAGGGGAAAGGACTGGAAGTAGGATGATGAGAAGAGAACTTAATTTTCACTGCGACCTTTTGTAAGTTGAATTCTTTGGCCTAGTTAAAAAATAATTACCTGTATTAAATATAGACAGACATGTAGACTTTGAAATCACTTACCCAGTCTGAACCCTAATGGTAAGGACTTTGTGCCTGGTGTCTGCTTTCAGAGTGAATGCAGCGCCAGTTGCTCCTCTTCTCTGGAATCTTGATATCGTACTGTCATCTACACTGCTTAGGCAAGAAATCCCAGCTCTGTAAATGGCCTACTGAACTCAGTGGGCACAGCAACCAATGGGAGAGGACTTGTTGCCTATAAGGCTTTGTGGATCCAGTAGGAAGAGAAAGCCTAGTCCGTGAACACATAGAACTAGGGAGGATGAACACAGCAAATTTCTACTGTGGCTTCCACCGCGCAGTCTTCTCTTCTCTCAGAGTTTTAAGTCTTCCATTCAGGAGTGACCAAGAGTGTGACAAGATGGAATTGCACACTGTGAAACAACTAGATGACTCTTCCTCACGTCATGCGGTATGCTGCAGGTTGTCTTTTCCCAGAGGTTGGTGGGATGTACATGTCCGTCGGGTACGTGAGATGATGTTAGGTGGACCCTGATTGCTTCCGAGTAGGATCTGCCTCTCTTGTTGATCCTTTTCATCCACAGCTCTTTAGGAGAAAGGGTTTTCCAGTTCTGGACAAGATTGGAAAAGAGAAACATGCTTGCAGGACTGCTAACGGTGGTGGCTCCTTCTGGTGATGGAGGTCTGGGGAGAGAAGGCTGTGCCTGACACCTGAATCAAGATCAGAGGGACAGGTAAACTCCCCACTCCAAGGCCTGTTAGAGCTGCAAACACCGGAGCTGATGGAAAAGGGGGAAAACATAATGCTGCCCACCCCGCTGAGGTCCGATGCTGCAAGGGAGCCTGCAGGTGGACACATGGATATATCACCCTAGAGGATGAGCTAGGGCAATTGTCAAGGATAATTCTGCACAAATTACAAAGCTCAAAGTAATCACATATACTCTGAAACTCATTTAAACGAACTGAATACAGGTTGAATACATCCCTAAGTTACTTGCAGATACCTCCTCACTTCCTGCTGAGGTACCAAGAAACTCAGGGCTCCTGGCTGCTATGCTGGTATTCTTGCATTTTCTGTGTGGATCACCCACATTGCCTACTCGCCCACCTGGGTTCCAGGCTGTCTGCTTATCTCAGACTTATATATATATATATATTTTTTTTTTTTCCAGACTTATATTTTTGTTAAAGTTTAACAACACTCTGATGCCCCTACCTCAGGCCTACTCCTGGCCATTCTCAACCAAAATTTCCTGTCTGGTCTGGAAAGGTTGATAGCGAAAGAACAGAGTCATGAAACAGGGGTAGTAAAAGCTGAATGTTAGGAGGTGAACAACCACCAGGTGTATAAAGAACAGGGAAGCAGAAAGTCACCAAAGAGATACACTCACCCAGACCACAGTCAGCAGGGCAGACAGTGCTGAACTAGGCCACATAGTCTAGATTCAGAGGACACTCGGGTGACTGGAAGTAAGTCCCAAATGGCAGCATGAGTTTTTCAAGGAAAAAAGTGCTTTTGCTTTTGGCATAACTGTGCCATAGCACTGACGGAAGACACAGCTGGGGAGCAGTTTTTGTGTGAAAACGTCTTGGGTTTTAGACTAGCACAACCTGAGCAGAGTCCAGTATTAAGGCTGAGCTAGGGAGAACAGGATTTAGTGGCCCCTTTTGAGTTCTACACATTAGCATTCAGTGACCTGTATCTGCACTACATGGGGTCCTAACCTGAGTAGAAGGACTGAGATAGGACATTAGAAGAGGGTATTGGAAACTTCGCCCTGGCTAACGATTCCCTGCATTCTGTGTGTGTTGCTAACACTCCAGAGAATCTCCCTTGCCCAGGTGAGAATCTCTTCACTTAGGAAGGGTACCCTTAACTCCCATCATCTCTGGAGCCAGAGAGTGAGTGGCGTTAGAATACAAAAGAAAGGGCCTGTCAGGTAGCAAGTGCCTGTAATCTCAGCGCTCTCAAGCAGGAAGACTCCAAGCTTGGGCCCAGCCTGTCAGTTTAGCAATTTAGAGAGACCTTGTCTCAAAATAAATAGATAAAGGGGCTGGGGATTTAATTCAATGCAAAGGCCCGAAGTGAAGTCCCCAGTACTAGGGAGGAGGAAAAGAAGGGAAAGGGGAAGGAGGAGCTAGGACTCATATGGTGCAGATGTGGTCTGAGGTGTAGAATTCAAGGAGGCCCTTAAATCCCATTCTCCTTAGCTCTCCATTACTCAGGTGTACTCAGGTTGTGCTAATCTAAACCCCAAGATGTTTTTCACACGAAAACTGTTCCCAAGCCAACCATTTTCCACCAAAACCACTCTACTTGGGGCTGGGGATGTAGCACAGTGGCACAGTGCCTGCCTGGCAAGTGCAAGGCGCTGGGTTGGATTCCTGGTACCAACAGGCAAGTGCTTATTCCACTGAGCTGTATCCCCAGCTCCTGGTACCAACAAAACAAAACAAAACAAAAAACCAAAACACTCTACTTGTCATTACTCTAAAGGGCCACAAGGTGGCAGCAGTAGAGAAGTCCTCAACCAGTGAGTCAACAGAAAATTCTAGTTGTTTCCACTGATTTGATTCAGATCTTTAGCTGTTACAATAGGTGTTGTGTTTACCAGTATAAGCCTTCACAGGCTTATGACCACAAAACTTGGAAAATCGAAACTTCCCAAAAGCATATATTCTACTATTGTGAAATATCTTAGGAGTAGAAAGAGCTGTTTATCCTGAGTGTGGAGTTTGCTCTGAATCAAAATAAACATACATTTTTTATTCCGATCACTATGCTTCTTCCATTTTGTTACATGGATTTCCACTACTATATACTTTCCAAGGGAGGCAGTCTATGTTAAAACAGCCTCAATAGGGCTGGGGATATAGCTCAGTGGAATAAGCGCTTGCCTAGCAAGCGCAGGGTCCTGAGTTCGATCCCCAGTACCGCAAAAAAAAAAAAAAAAAAAACAGCCTCAATAATGAGACTGCATGGTAAGCCTCAGCCTTCACGGGTTAATGCTCTTTCACACACACACGAATTGCCGTGTTCCTAGGCTTCTTTCAGCACGAAGCTCAGTCTACAGAAAGATGTGCCAGCACTGGTGATCTGATGAAAAACTCTACTGGCAGATCCAATTATACCAACAGTTCCGAGAAGATATATATCAGAGTTCTGTTTGCAACACTGAGGCCAATTAATCCTACTGTGATAGGCAGCTGAGTTAGGTAGAAATATTACAGGCAGTCAGACAGGGCCAGGCCCTCAAAAGAGCCAACATGAAAGACAAGATAAGATACCTGCGGGCCAGATCTCAAGACAAAACGATTAAACAAATACACCCACATATCTCCCTATGTGTGAATGTCAGAGACTGATATTCTGCATAAGTAGCGACCATCTTCAAAAAGCCAGGAAGAGTCACTAGCCCAACCCCCAAGAGGAAAAGGCCCCAACTGCGTTCATAACCGCTTACTGCATGCCTCACTTCCTCATTTGACCCCAGTGCACTCAATTTTACCTGAACAGTTATACCTGTAATCTCATTGGCCAACCACAGTTTTGTCCCACCTCATGCCCACCTTGTAATTTCCCCCTATCTTGGACCCGCCTCACCTTGGGGTTTAGCTCTACAAAATCCCTGGGAAGAGCAAGGTCCCTGGCAACCCACTCAGCCCCTTCTGTCCCGCTCTTGGGCAGAGTTTTCTTTCCCTCAATAAATATATCCTGCTCTTAACCTCCAATGTTCCTAAAATTCATTCTTCAATTTTAGAGAACACGAACTAGTCCCAGGTATCATTCAGGTTGGGAGTTTTTATTTTCCTGTATCACTACCACCCATTTGTCATAGTCGGTGTGCAAAGTGGCCACCCAATAAATCTCTTCTTTTTGAGACAGGGTCTTGCTATGCAGTTCAGTCTGGCCTTCAACTCACTTTGTAGCCCAGGCTGGCTTTCAACTTGCATCCTGCCTCAGCCTCCTGAGTGCTGGGATTATAGGCGTGCACCACCACGCCTGGCCCAATAATCCTTTTCTCATGCTACCTACACCTTGGTACTGTTCCTGTCCACGGTGAACCATGGTTGATCCATGTGACTCATAGGATGCACACAAGTATTGTAATGGCATCTGTCTTTCAAGGCTAGATCACTAAGGACACTTGCAGGTTCTGTCCTGCTGTCTCTTGGATCATCCACTCTTTTGTTTTTTGTTGTCATTTTGATTTTTGAGACAGTTTCATTCCATAGCATAGCCCAGCCTGCCCTTACACTTGTAATTGTTCTGCTTTACCCGTAGTGTTTTTATACAATTACTGAATTTTAGGATAATTTGTTATGCAGCAATAGAAGACAACACCCCAAATGTCACCCTCCCTGGCCATATCTATTCTCTCCTCGCATTCTTCTCTACACTCTGGCTCCCACCCTTATCTCAAGGCCTTCCTCCTCTGGCTCTTTCTTCTGCCTGGAATCCTCTCTGCCTATATATTGGGGATTGACTGAGTCTCTGATCTTCAAGTCTTCAGGTGACCATAGCTGAATGGATGTACGTCAACATGACTGCAACCATCTTGAGTAGTAATTGCTGTGATTTCCCCAGAGTAGCCCTCCCTGGCTTTTCCTGCACAATTCTCCAGTGAACCATAAATAGATAAAACCATGAGAAGCATGTGTGGGGCTTTACAATTGGAAACTTGTTCTTTGATCATATCCTTAGATAAACCAGGGACATTCCAGCCAGGATGACGTCACTTCTGTCCTAACCCACAAATGCATCCCTCTTTCTGAATGAAACTATGTGGATTCAAAAACTGCATCCCTTTTCCAGACCAAAAGTGCATGGATCCAACTGGTCTTATTGCCTCCTTGGACCGTGGTTCCATTAGTAAGTTCCCCCAATAAAAGTACCCTCTGTGTAACCCTAGATCTGCTGCCTATTTCCCATCTTGTGCCACTTTGGGCCTGATTCTCTAACACTAGGATGGAGCTGTTCTGAAGCAACATCCCTGTGCAATGTCTGAACTGCAGCCTCCTGAGAGACCAGGTCCGCTATGCTCAATTCCTGACCCTCAGAAGCTGGGAAATGATGTGTTTTATTTTGTTCTGTGGCATTAGGGATTGAACCCAGGAGCACCAAGCTACATCTCATCCTTATTTTTTAATTTCATTTTGAGATAGGGTCTTCTTAAGTTGTCCACGCTGGCTTCAAATGTGTGATCCTCCTCCTGCCTTAACCTTCAGAGTTGCAAGTCTTTGCTCAAATATCACCTTTGCAGTAAGACCATCCCTGACCAATTCGCTTAAAATTGCACCATTTCCTTCATATTGTTCCTTCTGATACCCACCTCCCACTCTGTGTTTTGTCTTTTTTTGTAGTCCTTAAAACTCTTTATCATCCTCCATAATCTGTTCATTGTGTTTTCTCTCCTCTGCTACACACACAGTTGAAAGTCAGTTCTACCTAGATATGAATCTTTCTGTTTTGTTCACTGATTACGAGGTATGATCGAGGAACTTTTTTTTTTTTGGCGGTACTGGGGATTGAACTCAGGACCTTGAGTTTGCCAGGCAGGCACTTATTCCACTGAGCTATATCCCCAGCCCTGAGCTACATCCCCAGCCTGGTATGATTGAAAATACGGCAAATATTTAAATTGTGTAAAAGGTCTTATAATAAAAGACATAGTACTATCAGTGCTGCTCAAAGGCTCCCTCTCACCTCTCACGCACTTCGCCTCCCGTTCTGGCCATTTTCCAAAGCAGCTCTGGAAGTGTCTTTTGTCAGCGTGTTTAGTTGCCCTGTTGTGGCTACTGTGATGTCCTGAGCTGATACAAACATTTACCTTTTGAGGTTCTTTTGACTTTGGGGAAGAGCCAGAAGTTACAGAAAGAATGGCTATCACCAAGAAGACAAAGAAACAAACAAAAACCAAATACTGGGCAGGCTACCGGGAACAAAGGAACTCTTCTTCTAGCTTAGAGACGTAAGTTAATACGACTACTATGGAATGCAGTGTGAAGATTCCTCGGAAAACTAAAGCCAGAAATTTCCCTGGACTCAGCTAGCCCTCTTCTAGCTATCTTCCCCGAAGAGATAAAAGACATCATATTACAGTGGTACATGTATATGCACTTTTATAACTGCACAGCTCACTATAGCTAAATCTTGGCAGCAGCTTAGATGCCCATGAACAAGTTAACGGATGCAGAAAGTGTATTTATACACAGTGGAAGACAACTCTGCCATGAAGGGGGATACACTTGAGTCATACGTGAGACAAAGGGTGCACCTTGAGGCCATAATATCAAGCAAAATAAATCAGGCACAGAAGATTAAATAGCTCATGGTTTCTCAGAGACCCAAAATATAAATAAATAGCAAAATAAAAGATAATAGAAGAAAGGGATATAGCTTTTTTGCAAAAGAAAGACTGAGAGATGGAAGGAAGGGAAAGGGGAGAGAGGAGAGAGGAAGAGGATGAAGAAGGAATTATAATGTGTTATTTACATGTACCCACTCCCCAGGAGGATGTAGTCATTATGTACTGCGAACATGTACCAATGAGAAAAGAAAGGAAGAAAAGCCAGAAAGACTTATCGATATTTTGCTCTTTGCTGTAGAGTCTCTCCCCTGAGATTATCTGTCTACTTGAATGGAGGGGAGAAGAGGAAATGTCAACTGGAAAAAAAAATCCGTATCTTTTTTTTGGTTTTTTTTTTGAGACAGGGTCTCGCTATGCAGTTCAGGCTGGCCTTGAGTTCACTTTGTAGCCAAGGCTGGTCTTGAACTCACAACGACCCTCCTGCCTCAGCCTTCATATCTTAAATACTATCTTGCTATGTCTGCATTTGGCTCAAGTAGAAACTTGTCACTGGCTAAACTACACAAAATTGCTATACAGCATTTGCTAGAGAGGTATGTTTGTACACCCTTGTGATTCCACGCGCTTGGGAGGCTAAGGCAAGAGGAGTACAAGTTCCAGGCCAGCCTGAGAAACTTAGCAAGACCATCTTAAAATAAAAAACAAAATAAAAATGAAAGGACTGGGGATGGTAGAGTGCTTGCCTACAAGGCCCTGGGTTCAATTCCCAGTACCATCAAAAAAAACTGTAGAGGCAAAATTCCTGGCTCAAACAAAAGCTGTCTTTCATTACAGAAAGCGGACAGTCTGGGTCAGAAGAATCAATTTTTCGATGAATCAGTGAACAACTCTAAGTGGAACTAATCAGGCTTGTGTTGTGTCACCCTTTATAACCTGCGGTGATCTGAAATCTGACCACTCTTCCCCTTGCTGCCACCCTCCTCCTGCCACTTTTTTTGACATATATGGAAACACTCTGCTTCCGCAAGCACAGACTGGAAATAATACAGGATGCAGAAAGCACACCTTAGGGGCGGGACGGTCCATAGAGATGCTAGAGGCTTCGTGGATCTAAAGGGAAGCAAGCATATGAGAGGATGATGGCCCCTGGAAGGAATCTAGCCCTCCCTACCTCCAGTGAGTCTAAAAGGTCTCCAGGAAACAGCCCTAGGTAACAAATTAACGCTTCAGCAAGACAAATTCCTCGAGGGTTAGAGGGTGGGGAGTATTTCCAGCAGCACTTCTAGTTACTGATGCCAAGGGAATAGGAAGGGCAATCAATTAATTTTCTCCTCAGGATTCCGACTGATGTTATCTCACAAAGCACTGGATTGTATTTCCAAAGCCATGTTAGGTCAGGCCTGGACCAGCCATTACATTAGTTAAGATTATATTGGTTTCAGGGAAGAGAAGTGGACTTTGTCTGACTTCAACAGAAAAGGGGATTATTGGAAAGCTCCCAGGAGGTTTCTGGAATCAGTGAGAGCTGATAGCTGAATAATGACAGTTTACTAAGAAACTCTGCAGAGGCTCATGACTGTGCTGCCACCCCCATGATGCCGATTCAGTGTGCCTAAGTTTTCTGGTCTTTGGGAAAAACAGCTATTGTAGGCTCCATGATTTAGGTCAGTTCCCTAAAGGCAGAGGGATTCTGGTGCAAGCAGAGGAGCGGGGGTGTGTAGGAGACAGAGCTGAACAAGCCTTGTTTCAGCCTGATCCTCTGGTGGGATATGGAGAGTGAAGGGCACTGCAGTCTCCGCGCAAGCGCGCAAGCCCTTGAAGAATGATGTGGCTGCCTCAGGAGGAGGCATAACTTCTCAAGCATTTTGGGGCCAAGCAACTCAATAGAAAGGGACAGTAGAGACCTGTCAGCAGCTGACCTTCCCAGCAGCAGTGAGGAAGATCTGGACAGAACACAAACGATATCCACTGCACCTGGCCTGAGCGAGGGGTCTACCTGTGAGCAATCAGCTACATAAGTGAAAAAAACCTAGAGGCCTGGACATGGCGGCTGGTGGTGTGTGCCGAAAAATGTGAACAGAGTAATGGGCAGCTATGGCCGATGGTGTCCAGGCTCCTCGTAAATTACTTTTGAAAACCCTGGTGCAGTCAATACCATTCTCTTTCATTTAATGGCTTATTTGCTTATATTTGTACCAATATCACACTGTCCTAATAAATATAAGTTTTAGGGGGACCAACTTGTCCCAATTTGCTTAGGACTTTTTAGTTTTTAAAAGTGAAAAGTACTGCCTCTTATGAAGTCCCTCCGTTCTTGGCAAACAAGGACAGTTGTTCACTCTAGTGGTTTTCACTGCTGGTGGCATAGACTCTCCCATTTTGCTTTTCTTCTTCAAAATTACATCAGCCATCCTTAACCCTTTGTATTTTCTTATAAATTTTAGTCACCTTGTCAAGCCAACTAATTCCCCAATAAAAAGTTGTGTTTAGTTACTTTTCTCTTTCATTTTTTTTTTTCTTTTTGAGACAGGGTCTTGCTGTGCAATTCAGGCTGGCCTTGAGCAAGGTGGTCTCAAACTCACAAAAATCCTCCTGCCTCAGCCTCCTGAGTGCTGGGATTACAGGTGTGCGCCACCACACGCAGCTCGTTACTTTTCTCTTGTTGGGACAAAATACTCAGCACCCAAAATTAAGGAAGGAAAGGTTTATTTAGCTCACAGTTTGTGGAGGTGTCAGTCCATGATCAGCTGGCTCCAGGGCAGGGTGGTATGGTGAGGGGTAACAGTTCAAGGTAGCAGAAGATGGCAAAGGCAACAAGAGAAAAAAAAAAAAGAAAAGGTGGAGGGGAAAGAGCGCCTAACTTCTAAACTTGTCATGTTGACACAATGTATCGACAATTGAAAGCCTTCAGCGGCTGCGGGTGTAGCTCAAGGGGTTGAAAGCTTGCCTAGCACACCTGAAGTTCTAGCACCAAAAAACTGTTTTTGTGGGATTTTCATTAGGACACATTCATGTATATATAATTGGAGGAAACTGCAGATTTTTACTGTATTTATTCCTACATTTTAAACGTTTATTGATGCAATTTAAAATGGTACAATTTTAAATATTTTGTTTTCTTTTTGCTGTTTTGTTCCTGGTATAGGAATAACATGAAATTTTGTGCAGTAACCTTCATTCAATGACATATTGAACTAACTTATTAATTATAATCATTTAGAGACATGTACACCATCTACAAAAAATGATGTGTTTTCTTTCTTTACAATCCCATGTCTTGTATTTTTTTTTTCTTTTTGGTCTTATTGCATTGGATGAACCCTCTAGCACCACGTTGTATAGAAGTGGTAACAGTAGTCACATAATTATGTGTTTTTTCCTCTTTCTTTTTTTTTTCTTTTTTGTGGTATTTTTAATTTTTGTGGTGTTTTTTGTGATCAAACCCAGCAGTACTTTATCACTGATCTACAGCCCCAATATTTAAATTTTTTTTTTAAAATTTAGATTTTGGGACAGAGTTGCACCAAGTTGCCCATGCTAGTCTTAAATATGTGATCCTCCTGTTTCAGCGTTCTGAATAGCTGGGGTTACTAGTAAGAGGCAATGTGTCCAGCTATATAATTACATTTTAACTTAATCCTCAGAAAATATTTTGTAAATTAAAAAAAAATATTCTGAGGCTAAAAATTTTAATCTCTTTGGCCAATGAATAATTTTATGGCATACAGTTTTAACCATGCCTCCTCCTTTTATACAAGTATACAGTATATTAGTACCTCTAACTGAAGCCAGTAAAATAACATCTAATATTCATCCATGTGGTGGTGAAGATGGGATTAGAATCCATGTTTCCCAACAAGTTTCCTGCAAGCACACCTTTCGGTTTTCCACCTCATACTCCTTGTTACCACTTCTTTGTACCTTCTCTGTTCTCTCCAGGGAGGCTGCTGACAACACAGTTCCATCCTCTTGCTACAGGGTCATAAACTGGTGCAATCAATTTTTCTCCCAAAAAAATTTTTTTTGTCTTTTTTTGTCTCTCTGTGTAGTTCAGACTGGCCTTGAGCTCACTTTGTAGCCCAGGCTGGTCTCGAACTTGCAACAATCCTCCTGCCTCAGCCTCCTGAGCGTTGAGATTACAGACATGCGCAACTATGCCCAGCTCTCCCCCAAATCTCCCACCCATAAAGACCTAGAGCTCCCTAGCTGTCTGTCTTTTCCAAAGCTTCACTCTTCTCTCAATTCTGGAAGTGCTCAAGACCCCTCCTTCCAATAAACTCCCTGTTTCCCCTAGCCAGAGCCAGTTTCTACTGTATATCAACTAGTGAGTTTAAAGACCCCCCTCTTCTCTTTACCTTGCTGGCCCCACTGGGCAAACTATAACATGTTTAAGCACTTAAATATAGTCTATGTATTTATATTTTAATTATTACATTTTATAAGTAAGCTTTTCTTAATTGGTTTATAACAAGTTATTGCATATTGCCTGTGCATCACTTGAGTCTACGTGTCTCAGCTCATCTCTCCTAAAGAGAGCTGGCAGCTGAGACTGCTTTCTGTCCCTTTGACTTATTTGGCCTAGAGATAGGCACATTTTTCTGCAAAGGGCCAGATAGTAAATGGTTTAGTCTTTTTTAGAACATTTGGTTTCTCTTCCAGCTGTATAACTGTTTTTATTCTTCCTTCCTTCCTTCCTTCCTTCCTTGTTGTCTTTTTTTTTTTTTTTTTTGCGGTACTGGGGATCGAACTCACGACCCTGCGCTTGCTAGGCAAGCGCTTATTCCACTGAGCTATATCCCCAGCCCCTCTTTTTGTCTTTTTGAGTCAGGGTCTCACTATGCAGTTCAGGCTGCCATTGAACTCACTTTGTAGCCCAGGCTGGTCTTGAACACCCAACGATCTTCCTGCCTCAGCCTCCCGAGAGTGCTGGGATTACAGGTGTGCGCCACCACACCCAGCTGTTAACTGCTATTCTAATCAGAGAAAGTACATAAACAAATGGATGTGGCCACGTTCCTATAAATTTACAGTGAAATTTGAATTTCATATAATTATGATGTATCATAAAATATCCTCATTTTTAAGTTTTATTTTATTTTTTGTGGGGTGGTGATTGAACCTAGGGTCTTACTCACACTGGAATGTAGGGTCTCTACCATTGAGCTATATTCCCAGCCATTTCTTTTGATTTAAAAAATTTTTTTAATGTCAAAATAATTCTCAGTTTGCAGACCATACAAAAACAGGTGGTGGCCAGATTTGTTCCACGGGTCATAGCTGACCCCTACTCCAATCTTCCAACTAATTCTACATTATTGAATGAAAGAAATATTGATTTAGTAATTTGAGATTATAAAATAATAGGCATTATTTATAGAATATATAATAATTTATTATCTCTTAAATTGATGAGCACATATTCAAGGATATACCTGTAAAGTATTTTCTTATTCCTAGGATTTCCTATGTAACATAATACAGAATGATCTCAGCATACATAAGATTCTCTGTGGTTGTTTTATGAGTATCTAATTTTATAATACACTAATTGAATATTTACTATTAACATAAGATCAAGGAAAATAAGGAACTTTCTGATGTAAATCAGTTAGTCATAGTAATAATGATACCCTACATTTGTATAGGATTAGATCACAAAAATTATAGTCCCATATATTATCTCTTAGGATCCTCACAACAGTCTTGGGAGGTATACAGGCAAGGTATTATTACCCTAATTTAAAAAAGAATGACCTGCCCAAGATTACACAAGAGACAGGAGAGTGGGAAGAATATTCCGGTCACACCTCTGAATCATAGTCAATTTTAATTTCCATAAAATATAATGATGCAGTCATCCAGTTCAAGAGCTGGGTGATGCGTATACTGGTCTACCTGCTGAGGAACACACAGTGACTCTCCATTGGGGTATGTTCGGTTTATCACCTCAAGTTCCTTGTGCCCAATTATGAGAAATCCAGACTTTTCCTTCTTTCCTTTTTCACATGTCTAGGAATCAGAGTGATCTTAACCACTGATGTTTCCCTGGAAGGTGTTACCTTAGCAGTAGTAGAAGTTGGGGACCTGATGTCACTGAGAGTCCATAATGTTCTAAAGCTATACTCTTGTCAAAGTTATGCTCTTGAGAAGCAAATGTCCTTGTCCATTTTCACTGCCACCCATAAGATGTGAACACAGTATCTTTATGTCTAATAAAGTTTCAGTCCGAAATAATTGCAGCCCATACATATTTAATGCAATCACAATCCAAGTACCAGCGTCATTTTTCACAGATCTTGATTTTTTTTTTTTGTACTGGGAATCGGACTTAGGACCTTGCGCTTGCCAGGCAGGCGCTTGTACTGCTGAGCTGTATCTCTGGCCCTTTTCACATATCTTGAGAAAAAAATCCCAAAATTTACAAAGAGCCAGAAGAGATCCAGTATAGCAAGAGCAATTCTTGGTAATAAAAACAAAGCAGGTGGCCTCACAATCCCAGATCTGAAATTACACTATAAGGCTACAGTGATTAAAAACAGCATGGCACTGGTACAAAAACTAGCGTGTGGATCAATGGAAAAGAACAGAAGAAGCAGAAACAACCTCAGGCACATATAGCTCTATGATCTTTGACAAAAGGGCCAAAACTGTTCGCTGGAGGAAAGATAGTCCTGTGATAAAGGGTGCTTGGAAAATTGGATATCCACATGCAGAAGAGCCTAGATCCATATATCTCACCAGGTACTAAACTAAAATTAAAATGGATCAAAAATCTAAATGTCAAAATCTGCTGGAGATAGAATAGGTACAATTCTTGAAGACATAGGCATACGAAAGGACTTTCTGAACAGAACCCCAAGGGCATAAGAAATAATACTGATAATCAACAAATAGGATATATCCTTTTTTTTTTTTTTTTTTGTCTTTTTGAGATAGGGTCTTGCTATGCAGTTCAGGCTGGCCTTGAGTTCACTTTGTAGCCCAGGCTGGTCTCAAACTTGCAACGATCCTCCTGCCTAACCCTCCTGAGTGCTGGGATTACAGGCGTGCGCCAGTATGTTTGGTGATCATATCAAAATGCTTCTACAGAGCAAGGGAAATAAGCAACAGAGTGAAGACAACCTACAGAATGGAAGAAAATTTGCCAGCTATATCTTGGATAGAGGACCAATATGTAGAATACATAAAGAACTTAAAAAAAAAAGACTTCCCTAAATAAAAGACCCAATCAAAAAGGGGGAACCAAAATGAATAGATTCTTCTCAGAAGAAGAAAAATGGCCAAAAATACACAAAAAAATGTTCAATATCACTGTTTGTTTCATTTTTTAAATGAAGTAATTGCAGCCCAGCTCAGATTCAAACTCCAGCTATGTCTACCATTACTTTGATTTGCTTGCTGAGACGTAGGCCATCTGTAAGAAATGGCTTGGATTGTTTTGTGTCTTCACTGTCACTGATACTGGTGTATATCTCCTCAGTGGTTCCAAAAAGAAGGGAGGGAGGAAGGGGGAGGGGGAGGGGGAGGGGAGGGAGGGAGAGAGACAGAAGGAGATGCTACTTCCTTCAGTATTATACATTTAGATGAGTACATCCAACGCCAACTTACAGACTCTTATATTATAAATCTTTGGAGTTACTCAGACTTCCCCAGGGCATAATCCAGGCATAGAAATAGTTGCCCTAAAGCCTTTCTGTATTTTCTTAAAATTTAAGTTACAATTATGGACATTTTGAAACACACAAAAAATATGGTTTAACATTCCATTCTACTATTCCTCTCTCCATGTGTCTACCACTTACATCTAATACTTACTGACTTTCACCTAATTTCGTTTCTTTTGGTCTGTAACTTCCTGTCTCCCTTCTGGAGAATTTTCAAGAAAATACTAGAGACCATATAATTTCATTCTAAATAATTTGTAAATAACTCAGTATATTTTTCAAATAGACAAACACTGTTTTTTAAGGTACCCCATAGTATCATTATCATTATGGCACTGACAATATTTTTAGTGCTTAATTAAAATTAATTCCTGGGCTGGGGATATAGCTCAGCAGCACGACCACCTGCCTGACAATCATAAGGTCCTGAGTTCGATTCATGGTACCAAAAAGTAAATAAATCAAATAAAATTAATTCCTTAATATCACGTAATATCCAGTCTAGAGTCAAATTCCTCCATTGTCTCAAGAAAAGTCATTTTACAATTGGTTTGTCAAATTGGGATCTACATATGGAGCTATATATGTTGTTCATGGAGGTAAATATGATATATTTTTACTGAGGCTAGTCTTGAACTGCTAGGTTCAAGGAATCCTCCTGCCTCTGCCTGTACAGTGCTGAGACTACAGGTACACAAGTAATTCTAGGAGGGCAGGAGCTACATCTATTCATTTATTTCCAGCATTCAGTATATATTTTTTTAAAAAATGAAAGAATAAATGATGTAGGTAAGACAAGGGAAAATTCTAAAATGGTTTTGAGCAGTAAAAATCATATTATACTTATATATATATTTTTTCTTTTTGCAGTACTGGAGATTGAACCCAGAGCCTTTGTACTGAGCTATATCTCTAGCCTTTTTTATCTATCTATCTATCTATCTATCTATCTATTTATTTATTTATTTAGAGACAGATCTTAGGTATGTACCACTATGCCTAATTTAGACCCACTTTCCAGACATGTTCTTTTTTTTTTTTTTTTTTTTTTTTGTTTCTGCAGTACTGGGACTCAAACTCATGACCTCATGCTTGCCAGGCAGGCTCTGTGCCACTGAGCTATGTCCCTAGCCCATTAGACATGTTTTTGCTTATTTTGACTCTGTGGTAGTATTGGTAATTATCTGAGTTCATTTAGATTGCTACAACAAAATCCATAAATTGGGTGGCTTGTAAACAAAAGAAATTCTTCACAATTCTAAGGGCTGGGAGGCTCAAAGCCCATGGCAGAAGCAGATTTGGTGAAGGCTTGCTTCCTAGTAGGTGACTGTCTTCTCTAATCCCACACAGTGGGAGGGGTAAGAGGGCCCTCTCAGTGTCTTACAAAGGATTTGCTCTCATGAACTAGTCAATTGTTAAAGAAAAGCTCTATTTCCAAATAATGTCCTTGTTTTTCAGGATTTCAGCATAAGAGTTTTGAGGAGACACACATATTCAGACCATAGGAATATTATAAACATCTTTCTATAAAAGCTAATTCCCTTGATTATAGATGTAATCTAGTTTATTTTGAAATATTTAGGAAAGTAAAAAAAAACACTGATATGCCATTTGTTAAGGTTAACATTTGGTACATTCTAAAAGTATTTTTCTGTTTGCATAATATTGAACAAAATTGGGATATATTGTTTTGTAACCTGCTTTTTACATTTAAATACATGGTAAACATTATCTTATGTTATTTTATTCTTTTTTTTTTTTTTTTTTGTCTTTTTGAGACAGGGTCTTGTTATGCAGTTAAGGCTAGCTTTGAGCTCACTTTGTAGCCCAGGCTGATCTTGAACTCATAAAAATCCTCCTGCCTCAGCCTCCAGAGTGCCGGGATTACATATGTGCACCACCACGCCTGTCTCCCATTATAGAAATTTTAATGGTTATATTTCATGATTATTCCATTATTACATCTATGGGGGGGGCTACTGGGACTCAGACTCAGCACCTTGCTCTTGCCAGGCTTTTATATCTATTTTTATTTCTTTTTTTTTGGTACTGGGAATCAAACTCAGGACCTTGTGCTTGTCAGGAAGGAGCTTGTGCTGCTGCCCAGCCCCTACTATATCTTTTTTTGAAGTAAGTAGATCCAACTCCAATTTCTATAACCCAAAATTCTGATGCACAGGCCCACAGAGCAGTGATTCTAATCAGAGTTATGTTTGTTAATAAAAGCTGGCTGCCCCACACCATGTGCAGCTCCAGAATGTGAGAGGAACTTCAACAACTATTCATTTAGTTTGGTTTGATAATCTGCCAGTCTTATGACTCATTTCAAGCACATCCTAGAACAGAGAGCCTTATGTTTTGTGTCCAGGGACACAGCAACTAGAGAGAGGAACCATCCCAAATTCCAAAATAATAGAGTCAACATTCTCTTTACCTTAGTACTCCATATTCTGTGTGAAACTCTTAACTGAAATGTTGCACATGTTATATATAAGTTAGAGCATATATCTGGTGAAAAAGATGACTTAGCATAAAAAGGAAAGGAAATAGTGAAGCTAAAGAGAAAGCAGACATATCTGCAGGTATATTTTTAAGACTACATTGTATAAATGTCCCAGCAGTAGATGTACTTAGGATGATTCACTGCCTTCTGTTTTTGCAATGATTTCCCAGGCCTCTTAGTAGCCACCCTGCCTCAAGGGCACTAAGGGCAAATGAATAGGTTTCAGGCAAATTGACAATGGGAAAAAATTATAAGGACAAGAAACAACCTGCAGTACCAGGTAGGAGTGTCCTGGAAAGTGACCCTTCTGGCTGGTTAACCTGTGTACTCGTGTATTTACTTTTTTGTGATGTTCATGCATCAGTAACAACTGGATGTATGACAGCCTGTTGATTCAGGGGAAAATGTAGCATTGTACATGAAATTGGGCAAGATTCAAAGTAAGTGCCATAGGCCAGGCATATGACACACGCCTGTAATCAGAGTTTGAGGCATTCAGAGTCTGAAGCAGGAGGATCACAAGCTGGAGGCCAGACTGGGCTATGTATGCAGCAACTTTGAGGCCACTCTATATAGTGAGACCTTGTCTGAAAACCAAGGCAAACAAAACAAAAGCAAGTGCCTTGGGATTACTAGCTTCTTTTGGAAATTTAAGGAATGATTAGATCTTTGAGTCACTTGGTGTGGGAAGCATTATTTTTTGACCTTCAATATCTATTCCTTATTTGGAACAATATTCCATTTTTTCTTCTGGGGAACCATTCTTATAGTCCATGTTCTTTGTTTTATTTTTATTTATTTAGTACCAGGAATTGAACTCAGGAGCTCATGTTGGCCAGGCAGGCACTGTGCCACTAAGCGATATCCTCGGCCCAGGCCCACGTTCTTTGGCTGAACCAAAAGCAAGGCACCTCTCAGGTTTGGCGGCCACACTGCCAGTGCGCCCCCAGCTGTCCTTTTCCGTACTGGCTCAGCTGAGTGCAGGGACTGATGCACAGGAGCTCCTCCTTGCTGTACTTGGATGCAAAACTATGGAAGTGAAACTGGTTCTCTAGAACTGTCTTGCTGCCACATGAAGTCTGAATACAAAGCCAATAGGGAGAAGAGCTGGAGTTTTTTCTCCATATTTCAAAAAGTTCTCCTTGATTGTTTGACCCAAAATGGGCATGAGCTGTCATAGATTAAAAATTCTAATTCTATCCATTTTTGCACAGGTCAGCAAGAGGTATCTAAAATTTAAATGCTTATAAGTGATGCTTCAGAAAGACAAAGGAAATGAAAAGCCCTATGCTTGTGGCTTATTTTATTTTATGAACATTGTAAATGTCTTCTAGGACCCTGGTATTATAGAATGTATCAAAGAAAATCTTCCCTCAAAACACATATAATCTGCTGGGAAGACAAGACTAACATTAAAAAACAAACACACAAAAAACCAAACCAAGACAGAGACCCCTTAGAACACCAGCAAACTGCAGACAATAATGCATATAAAAAATCTGAATGGCGCCCCTGCAAAAAATAAAAAAATAAAAAAAGAGTTGGGCGTGGTGGTGCATGCCTATAATCCCAGCACTTGGGAGGCTGAGGCAGGAGGATCGTTGTGAGTTCAAGACCAGACTGGGCTACAAAGTGAGCTCGAGGCCAGCCTGAACTGCATAGTGAGACCCTGTCTCTAAAGACAACAACAACAAAAAATCTGAATGGCAAGATAAAATAATTGATAATGATATACAAGCCAAAAAAGCCTAGGACAAAAGCATGAGCAAGACGGTTTGGACTAAACTGAGCACTGTACTTCCTTTTAATTCTCAAAGGACTGGTGCTCCTATTCCTAATCTTTAGGTGCGTTCGTACATTTGCATTTCCTATCTGGGTATTTTCTCTGAATTAGCAATTTGATTGTTTGGTTTTGTCTTTTTAGACAGGTTCTCGCTCTGTAGTTCAAGCTGGCTTTTTACTGCGTAGCTTAGGCCAGTCTCTAACTTTCAGTGTTCCTTCTTTAGCCTCCACGGTCCTTGGGTCATGCACCACCCGGCCTGGCTGAATTAACAACTTATTTTTGTTGTTGTTGTTGTCTGTCTATTTGACACAGGGTCTCACTATGCAGTTCAGGCTGGCCTTGAGCTCATGTTGTAGCCCAGGCTGGCCTCAAACTTGCAATGATCCTCCTGCCTCAGCCTCCTGAATGCTGGGATTACAGGTGTGTGCCACCATACCAGGCTAACAACTTGTATATTCAATTGTCTACTTGACCCTCTGTTTAGATGTCTAACAGGCATCTGAAACTCACCATATCCTTAAAACATCTTAAAAAAAAATCTTACCACCCAAACCTTCTAGATCTGCCTTGCTTCCCCAAGTCCAGTTGATGGATGGCAACCCAGTCCTTCCAGTTGCTCTTCTAAAATCTTCAGTATTATCCATTTCTCTTTTTTTTAGTCTGTTTTTAAAACTTAAGTTTGTGGTACAATTTAGATATACATAATGATTACATTCATCATAAGGAATTTGTACCTGTACATGATGTATCTTAGTTCCTTTTTTTTCCCATTTGCTTCCCCTCTCTTCAACCCCTCTTCCTCTCCTTATTTACAAAGCTTTGTTTCCATTTTATCTTTTTTTCTCTTCCCTTCCACTTGCCATTTCCCCTTTCTTTTTCAACAGTTACTTCCTATTTCATAATATCTAGTATACATTTTGGTTCTTATTTATACTTTTAGTTTCTTACACCAGAGAAACAATGCTATTCAATTTATTTCACTTAAGGTATGGTCTCAAGGTCCATACATTGAGCTATAAATATATCCAGTTTATCCTTCTTTATGGCTGAGTAGTACTCCACTGTATTAAAAAAAACCCACATCTTTTTATCTATTTGTCTGTTGAGAGGGATTTGGGTTTTTCCAAGATTTAACTGTTACAAACTGTGCTGGTATAAACATGCATGCACATATATTGCTGTGGTATGATGCTTTTAATTCTTTTAGTAAGATACCAAGATGGGGAAGAGCTGGGTCAAGTGGGATCTTTAATCCTACTTTTGCGAGGAGTCACCATACTGATTTCTGCAGTGGTTGCAGCAGTCTACATTCCCTGTGTCAGTGGAGAAGGGCTCCTTTTCCCCACATTCCCACCAGCATTTGTTATTGACTCATTTCTTGATAATAGCCATTCTTTCTGCAGTGAGATGCAATCTCAGTATTGTTTTTAATTTGCATCTCTCAAATGACCAATGATGTTGAACACTGTTTCATGTATTTGTTTTGTTCATACTTCTTTTGAGAAGTGTCTACTCATTTCAAAAGTCCATTTTTGAATCGAGTCTTTGAATTTGGGGGGCCTGATTTTTTATTTTTTTGAGTTCTATATTCTGGATAGTAATCCTTTGTCTGAGGAACAGCTGGCAATTTTTTTTCCCCACACTGTGGGTTGTCTTTTCATTGTTAGTGGTTTCTCTTGTTGTGCAAAAGCTTTTTAATAAGATGAGATCCCAGGGCCGGGCATGATGGCGCACGCCTGTAATCCCAGCACTCAGAAGGCTGAGGCAGGAGGACTGTTGTGAGTTTGAGACCAGCCTGGACTACAAAGTGAGCTCAAGGCCGGCCTGGCTGCATAGTGAGACCCTGTCTCAAAAAGACAAAAAAGAAAAAAAAAAAGACGAGATCCCAGTTGTTGATCCCTTGTAGTGTTTCCCACGCAGTAGGGGTTTTGTTCATGAAGTTTTTGCCCACACCTGTGTCTTCCAGAGTTCCACTTACTCTCTCTTCCAGCAGATTTTGTGTTTGTTTTAATATTTAGATCTTTGACCGATTTTAATTTTAGTTTAGAGCATCATGATATACATGAATATATCAGCATGTGGAAAGACAGTTTTCCAGCACCACTTATTGAAGAGGTTATCTTTCTTCCAGTAAATGTATTCGGTCCCTTTCTCATAGATGAGATGGCTGTGTCTGAAATCGTTTCTGCCTCTTCTAATCTGTTCCATTGTCACGTCTGTTTTTTGTTGCCAGTATTGTGTTGTTTTTATCACAGTAGCTCTGTAGTGTAATTTCAAAACAGGGATTTTGATGCCTCCGCTTTGCTTTCGCTGGCCAGAATTGCTTTTGCTATTCAAGGTCTCTTCTAGTTCCAAATGAATTTTAGGATTGTGTTCTCTAGTTCTATGAGGTATGCTAATGGTATTTTGCTTGGGATTTCATTAAATCTGTATAAGAATTTTAGGAGTATGGCCATTTTTACTATGTTGGTTCTTTCTACCCAAGAACCAATGGGGCTTCCATTTTCTGATATTCTATTCGATCTCCTCTTTCAAACTACTGTAGTTTTCAATGTAGAGACTTTTTACTTCCTTTGTTATGTTGATTCCTAAGTACTTTTTTTTTTTGCACGGGGTGGGGTGTATACTAGGAATTCTAACTCAGGACCTTCTGCTTGCCAGGCAGGCATTGTGCTGCTGAGCTAGATCCCTGGTCTTTTATGTTTTTCTGCATTATTGTGAAAGCTGTGGTTTCCCTAATTTCTCTCTCAGTGAGTTTGTTATTTGTGTACAGGAATGCTATTTGCTTTTGAGTATTGACTTTGTATCCTGCTATGCTACTGAATGTGGTTATTAAACCTGTAAGTCTTTTTTTTTGGTTACCAGGAATTAAACCCATGCCCACAGGCTTGCCAAGTGCTTATTCCGCTGAGCTATATCCCCAGCCCAAATCTTTACGTCTTTTGGTGGAGTTTTTAGGGCCTTCTACGTAGAGTATCATGTTACCTGCAAATGAAGATAATTCAACTTCCTCCTTTCCTATCTTTATTCCTTCTATTTCTTTCTCTTGTCTAATTGCTCTGGCTAATGTTCCCACAACTATATGGCAATAGGAATGGTGATAGCAAACATCTTTGTCTTGTCCCTGATTTTAGAGTGAAAGCTTTCAGTTTTTGATCATTTAGTATGATGTTGGCTGTTGGTTTGTCATAGATGGCTTTTATCAGATTGAGATAAAGACCATCTATTCCAATTTTCTGTAGGGTTTTTTTTTTTTTTATTGTGAATGTGTGTTGGACTTTGCCAATCATGTTTTCTGCATCTATTGAGATGATCATATGGTTGCTGTCTTTGGTTCTGTTAATATAGTATATCACGTCTATTGATTACTTTTCTCACATTTCACATTTTTTTTTTCTTTTGGCACTGGGGATTGAACCTAGTGCCTTTACATTGAGCTACATTTGTACCCTTTGAAAATCTGTAAATTTTGAGACAGCTTCTGATAAATTTACCATGCTGGCTCTGCAATTCTCTTGGCTCAGACTCTGAGTGGCCGTGATAACCAGCATGTGCCACCATGCCCCGCCTCAAATCAGTTCTATGATCCATTCTTGCTCTCTTCTGAAAATTTATTCACAATCTTATAGTACTTCTCCCTACCTCCACTGCTGTCTAACTTATTGAAGTAGCCTAATGGTTCTTTCTATTTCACGTTTGTTCTTCCTAGTATTTGTAGTATAGAAGCTACAGTTCCCCCACTCCTAACATACGGCAGAGCTGGAGACATTGTACCCTGATCACTTGGATGCATCTACCACTTAAGATTCTCCTTTCCCAAGCCCTATACTGACGTCAGTTACAGAGAGGAAAAGCCACTTTTTGACCGTGGGCTGCAAGACACAGTACAATTTGGTTGCAGTCATCACTCCTTCCCCCTCAGCCGCACCGCCTCTCTGGTGCCCCTCAAGTGTGGCAAGCACCCTTTTGCTCTGGGGCCTTTACACTCGCTATTCCTTGAGTTGGGACTCTCTCCCCACTGGTATTTCTGGGGTTTGCCATTCTCTTTCTTTAAATTTTCTTGAACCCTTCCAAGGAAAGCGTAAAGTTGAACCGCATAACCCTCATGTTATACAACTAGGTTGTAGCACACATAGCTGACATCACTTGGAGGTAAAAAGTCATCTCACAGAACGAAGTGGGCACATTAGCACACACCTGCCCTGTCAGCCACCAAGAGGCCGAAGCAGGTCACTTAGCCTAGGAATGTGAAAATAGCCTGGCAACATAGCAAGATTCCATTTCAAAACTAATACCCCAAATCCAAACCAATAAATAAAAGTTGGTAATTTCATATGGTTAATAAAATAGCAACCTCACCCCACTCTTTCATTCTTCCTTTATCCCAATATACTCTTTCTATATTATCTATAGAAAGATCCTAAATAGGAAATGGTTGTTGACTGCTGTGGCTCATAGTAGGTCCAGAGGACATGTGAGGTGGAATCAAAATATATGGTGAATGTTTAAATTTAAAAAATTATAACAGTAAGACACTGCTATAATCCCACTCAAATAAAGCTTAATTTGTTCTTTGCTTTTGGAAAAGATGGCCATGTTTGTGTTTCTGTGGGAAAGATGGCCAAGGATGTATTTGTCACCTGATGCAGAGTTTGCAAACAAAGACACAATTTTGCCAAATCTTTTTGTTTGTAAACAAAGCATTCGTGAACTAAGATACCACCGTACCCCTCCTTTCTTTGAACACCCTTAGCCACGATTCTTCTCACTTTCTGGAGCAGCGCTGGAAGTACTCTTTCATGAGGGTCTTTGCAAAGTGTAATAAAAACATGGTGAATACAGGTTTTGCATGCCATTTCACAGAAAAGGCGGCTCATTAAAATACTACAATGTATCTTCATCCACCTTAGTCACCCGTTGTAAACTGTGCAACTTCTCGTTCTTTCTCAAGGCCAAAATAACTATGAAAGGCAAACATTTTGAAATGATTCAGGACAAGGCAGCCACAACAGTGCACATAAAGACGCGTATGGAAGAGGACTTCCAGAATCACTGTAGACAGCGGCAAGAGTGAGGGGTGAGATGCTGACAGCAAGTATTTGTGGGGTGTACTACTCTTTTCTTCTAATAACTTTTAAAAATATAAACATTCGCCATATTTTTAGATCATACTTCATAAATTTTTTCAATTGAATTTTTTGTACCAGGAATTGAACTCAGGGCCTTGAGCTTGCCAGGCAGGTGTTTGTAAATGTGAGCTGTATCTCCAGCCCATGGCCTGAATTCTTTGCCCTGAACTCAGAACAATCTTATGAAAATATGACTCCTGTCACTCTCACTAAAAACTCTTTAGTTGGTGTGCACTGATTTCAGAAGAACTTTCCATAGCGTCTAAGATGCTCCCTATTGGACTTTACCAATTCTTTAAACTCATCTCACAATAACTCTCATTTCAGTCTGAGTCTTCTGTTCCATCAGAAGGTCTGTATAGGCCAGGTGTGGTGGCGCACACCTGTAATCCCAGCACTTGGGAGGCTGGGGCAGGAGGATCCTTGCGACTTCGAGACCAGCCTAGGCTACAAAGTGAGCTCAAGGCCAGCCTGAACTGCATAGGGAGACCCTGTCTCAAAAAAGACAGGAAAAAAAAAAAAAGAGGTCTGTATAATACTCTTCCTTGCTATCCCCCCACTTACCCATCTGCTTTACTCTGAGGTACTTTTAACTCTTGGCTTGCAGGCTCTCTTCCGAGAAGCAACTGTGATACCCTATGTTACACTAAGTCTTTTTTGTGCTTCGTGGTAGCACATACCTACTCTTAGTAACACCTGTAGGGTTGTGAAGTTATTTTTATGAAATTCATTCCCTTCCCAGTCTCATGAAAGAGTCATAGCTTTTTTTCCTTTGCGTTATGTCCCAGCACATAGTAAGAGCTTCACATTCTTTCCATTTTGGCCCTGTTTTTCTAGTGCCCAACTGGATGCTTTGTATACAGCAGATGAGCAAGTTTGCTGAATCGGCCAAATGTGAAGAACACTTTCTTACTCACTTCCAATGAGCATATAATGTAGAAGGGTTATCTAGATTATCTGTTTAGGCACTCACACATAAATGTACCTAAACTCTACAATTTCCCCTTTCATCAAACTTTCCTCACTGGTAAGACTGAAGAAAGTAATGTACATTTCATTTCCTTCCACTGTTTATCTGCTGATGGATAAAGGGTGAGCTCGTTCATGCCTGTAATTCCAGAACTAGGGAGGCTGAGGCAGGAGAATCACTGTGAGTTTGAGGCCAACCTCACCTACATAATCAGATCCTGCTGCAAAACAAACACACACAGCTGGGTACGGTGGTACATGCTTATAATTCCAGCAACTCAGGAGGCTAAAATAGGAGTGTTATCAACAGCGCATGAGAAACCATCTGGACATAGGCTTGTGTGAGCAAAAGACTGGATTTATTCTGTCTGGGTGCAGACAGGCTGAGACCATGAATACCTTCAGCAGCTAGCTGGAGAAGTTAAGTTTTTATAGGGCTTGGGGATGGGGTTATAATTCCAAGCAATCTGGGTGGAATGTTTGGGGTCAAAATTCCCAGGATGGTCAGGGCAGATGTGTAGCTAAAACTGGATTACTCAGTGCCAGGGAGATTGGATGTTCTGTCCTAAATTTTCTTTATGGCTATCTGTTCTGTTTGCTGAGGGCAGCATGGCCCTTCAGTGGTTTCCTGTTGTTTGTGAAGGGCTGCATGTTTGCTAAGAGGGTCTCTCTCAGGTCAGGCATGACAAGGAGGAATGAAAGTCTGAAGTCAGTCTGGGCAATTTAGTGAGATCCTGACTAAAAGTATAAAAATAAAAAAGGACTGGGGTGGGTATGGTGGCACATGACTTAGGAGGCTGAGGCAGGAAGATCACGTGAGTTTAAGGCCAACCTGGACTACATAGCGAGTGCAAGGTCAGCTTGAACTACATAGTGAGATTTGGTCTCAAAAAAAAAAAAAATGCTGGGGATGTGGTTCAGTGGTAAGAGGGCTTGTCTAGCATGTGTGAAGCCTTGGGTTTAATCTTTAATACCACAAAACTGAAAAACACAACCTCCCTAACCCACAAAAACTCCCCACACATAGATGCTTGTATAAATGGGTTTATTTGGGTAGAATGACATGAAACAGTAAATCAGTAAAAGTAAAAATCTTACAAATGAATCACTTCCAATTATATTACCCTGGAAAATTGTTAATAAATTTATAATTTGAGATGAGCACCAAGGCAAACTTATTAACATTTGTTAAGTTAGGAAAAGGAGAACCAAATAAAATAAAATATAATAGAAATGAACTATTGCCAAATGATAATATTTTGGTATTATGAAACAAAAGCTAAAAACCCAAAGAAGATAGCAAGGTACCAATTTCCTAGTTTTAATAATATATTTCTTTGTAATGGTACAACTAGGAAAGTGGGTGAATGTTACACAGAAGAAAAGAAAAAAAAAGGAAAAAAAGGAAAGGAGATAACAGGAAGAAAATCTTGACAAGGAAATTTAGAAAGAGAACTTAAAGTTGACCAAAATTTTAAAAATGCTCCCCCTACATATACACACATACCCCATCAAATATTAGACTTTAAAATGTGGCAGCCTATTTTTAATGTCTGGACTAATGTTGTTTCCAGAGGTGTATAAAGGATTGTGTTTACAAAAGACAATTTTGTCAAAACCACAACTATGAGTATTTCCTTTGTTGCAGTTCAGACTGGCTTTAAATTTATTTTTTGGCGGTACTGGGGATCGAACTCAGGACCCTGCGCTTGCTAGGCAGGCTCTTATTCCACTGAGCTATATCCCCAGCTCCTCAGGCTGGCTTTAAACTTACTCTGTAGCCCAAAGTGACTTTGAACTCATAGGGATCTTCCTGCCTCAGCCTCCTCAGGGCTGAGATGATAGGCGTGCACCACCATGCCAGGCAGTATTTTTTTTAAAGAAGGAAAAAAATTATATCTTGGCATCATCAAAGAAAAGTATAAAGAATTTATAAAGGAACAAAAACGTACAGATTCTACTACCTCACCCCTCAAAACTGTGTAAACATTTGCAAAATTTTCCTTCATCCATTACTAAGTCTCTAGAGCATCCAGCCCACATAGACCTGGGGGCATTCCCATGTCAGAATATTCCATAATGATCTGGGAGCACATATTTTTGGCAGAAATACTTAATGTGCAGGAAAAAATTGCTCACAAAATAATCGAGGGTGCTGCATTTAGTCAGGAACCCCTTGGAAAGACAAATGCTAGTTGCATACTTTATAATAGTCGACAGCATTCAAGTCATGTACGACATTATGAACTGTTAAGTGACACAGTTTTTTTTTTATTTTCATATTTTTTTCCTGAACAGATGGCAAATTATGAGGGAGAAGTAAACAAAGAAGATCCAAAACTGCCCTATATCACTTTAAAGTTGTTTTCATAGTTAAAAAAATCCTAAAATCAATATAGAAATCTGTTTGGCTGGACATTCATCTCTCTGAAATAACAATGAAAGTTGGGTATAGTGTTACATGGCTGTAGTTTCAATTACTGGGGAGGCTGAGGCAGGAAAACTACTTAAGCCTAGCAGTTTGGGGCTCCTTAAATGACATAGTGAGACCTGATCTAAATTTTTTTTTTTTAAAGTAGCATGGTTTGAAGACAAAGGGAATATAAGACACAAAGACTTGCGTTCAAAATTTATCTTTTCTAGCTTTTTGTTATCTTAGGAAAGTCACAATCTTTTGTAACCTCAATGCCTTTGTTACTAAAATGGGTCTAATGACACCTATATCTCAAGGCTGGTCCTAGCAGTAGAAGAGAATATGTATTTAAGGACCTCGCACAGTGCTCTTCCAAAGTTAGCTCCTTTGGTTTTCCAAAAAGACACTGAAAAATATTTTTAAAGTTTGACATAAGCCAAAGGAATTGGCTGGGAAGATGAAAACAGCAAGAGACCATAAAGCCAATATCCGATCTTTCCATTACCTATGCGGTCAAGGTTCAATAAACATTGGCTTATTAGTATTATTCTGAAACCACATTATTATCTGAATAGATCCTGTCCCTTGCGTGGAGGCTTTTTATGTTTTCAATTGATTTAGCAAATGATAAAGGTAGTGTTTTTATTTACACTGTTATGTGTGGGGTGGACAGCCCGCCACGCCATGTCACGCCACGCCACTGCTCTGCTGAAAACGCAGCTCCGAGATCCTAAACCTGGCAGCAATAAGTAAAGAACTAAAAAGGCAAAGTTTCAGATAAAAAAAGATGGTTTATTTGGGGAAAAAAGATGGAAAGGAAAGAGGACAGACAGCTACTGTGAGATGGTCAGGGCTTCAGAGCTGAAAGCCGACCAGCTCTTATCCCTGGCTCCTTTTACTGGGGACTCGTGTCCTTCCCACCCCAGGCGCACACTTGTTGCTCTGTTAGTTCCCCTGGCTGTCTCTGATCTTCCGTCCATTTGGCCTTTTGGTTTCTTTCTGTCCCTCTGTAAAGAGTAAGCGGGGGGGGGGGGGGGGG
>PVLD010012581.1:0-59630 GCA_004027595.1 Dinomys branickii | reverse complement strand
GGGAAGGGAAGGGAAGGGAAGGAAAACCCATCCATGGACCCTCTCATGGGGAGGTTCCTGTACAGTCTCCTTGCTCCTCAGTGTTGAGTGCTGCTCTGAGGACTCTCTTGGACCACCTCGAACATGTTATTAAAATCCTCTGTGAACTCTCTTTGATTTTTATCTTGGGTGATTAAAGATGCTTATGCACTGAAAACCCCAGGTCTCCGCTGCCTTGTTCCTGAACCTGGTAGAGCCAGGTTCACGATCAGGGCATCCCTCTCCAGCCTTTCCCGCCTTTGCTGTGAGTTGAGGTCTGAATCAAGGTGAGGATCTTGCTTGGGAACTGTTTCTGTGGGAAGGAGCCCAGCCCGTTGTGAAAAATTTTCCAGCCATAGCTACGACGCTGTCTCATCTCGATTCTCTCCAGGGTTGGAGCTCCCGCGGATCAATTACGTTCACAATGGGAAGCCATACAGGTACATCTTCGCTGCTGGAGTTCACTGGAGTCCGATCCCGACAAAGGTAGAGCATGCCCAAGTGACCGCGTAATCGTGCCCATCCACAAAGCTGAATCTGCAGGTCTTGAGACTGGGTGACCTTGCTTAGAAAGGAGGAGGGCAGGAGGGATGTCATCTCAGGGTAAGGCTGTGGGAACGCTGGACCCTCCGAGAGTGGGAGCAGCACCTAAGGGACTGGGGCACAGGGGGAGAGGTCACAGGTGGAGTTTAGGTGTTGATATTTTCATTCCATCTGTATTTACAGAACACCTAGTATATGCTGCAGTATGGTAGCAGTTCAGATGTGGAAGTCAGCATGGGCCCACAGTTCTGTCTTTAAGGAACTTGCTCACCCTCTTGAGCAGAGGGGGTATAGCAGGAACTTGCAGGATTTTTGTTTTTATCTGCAATCTTTTTTTTTTTTTTTGGAGGAACTGGGGATTGAACTCAGTACCTTGCGCTTGCTAGGCAGGCACTTATTCCACTGAGCTATATCCCCAGCAAGGATTTTTGTTTTTTAAGCTACTGTCTGCCAATACTTACTATGCCCCAGTACCACAAAATGCTACACAGAAGTTGTTTTTCTGTAGGAACCTGATTCTTCAATAATTTAGCATTTTAAAAACTCACAAACAGTGCAGAATTGTATGAAGCCAAAAATTAAGGTTCACACACACACACACACACACACACACACACGCACGCACGCACGCACGTACACACACCCTGAGCCACTCCCCACTTATCCTGCAGTTTTGTGGGGTTTTTTTTTTTTTTTTGGTCTTTTTTCTTTTTGAGACAGGGTCTTACTGCACTTCAGGCTGGCCTTGAGCTCACTTTGTAGCCCAGGCTGGTCTCAAACTCACAACGATCCTCCTGCCTCAGCCTCCTGAGTGCTGGGATTACAGGTGTGTGCCACTAGTCATTCAGCTGAATTTCCACCTTTAAAACAACAAAGAAAATTGAGCTAGTGATACAGCACCTACCTGGCAAGCACAAGATCCTGAGTTAGATTCCTCATACCAGGCCAGGAACATAGATCAGTGGCACAAGTGCCTGCCTGGCAAATGCAAGGTCTTCAGTTCGATTCCCGGTACCCCCCCCAAAAAAACCCAGATATAATATGTATATGTAGATTCCTTGTACCAGAAAAAGAAAAAAACAACAACAAAGAAAATTGTATTATAACTGTTGGCATTTAAAACATTAGATTTTTTTTTAACATATACAATTTCAGTGTAGTGCTAAATACCAAACAAATTCAGGACTTTCCTGAGACTCCATAGTGCACTGTCAGCTGCAGGACAGCCAGAGCTGCAGGGCTTTGACGATGGAGGAGGGAATTTCAAAAGGGTCAGAAGTCTAGATCGGAGGGTGAAACCTCCCGTCTGTGGGGCCCTCAGGCCTGCCTGCTCCCAGGGAGCTAAAACCCATGATTCTCTCATTTCCCCTTTGGACATACAGATAGTAAAATATGACATTCTCACCAAGACGTCCGTGAAGTGGGGAGAAGAGAACTGCTGGCCGGCAGAGCCCCTGTTTGTGCCCGCACCAGACGCCAAGGATGAGGACGATGGTAAGACGCCACGGAGGCGAGTCTGCTTTCCACCCCTCGAGTAGAGGCACTGTTTGGGGACACCCAGCCCCAGCCCAGACGCAAAGCTGGTGGAGGTCCTCTTTGAAGTCTGGGTCTGGCTGAAGACCACTCTTGCTTCTGAAACCAATGGCAAGTTCACGGCCCCCAGACCCCCCAGCTTGCGTGATTACCAGGAGGGTTCATGGAGCTCACAAAACGCCGTTAGCCTTAGGGTTAGGGTTTATTGCAGTGAAAGGCTACGGGGTCCAGGGGAGACGGGCTGTCCTCTTCTGCAAGAGCTATACACAGAGATGGAGGGCATTGGCTCCCAAGGGGTACCAGCCACAAGATCTCCCCAGAGCCTTGGTGTCCAGGTTGTTACTGAGGCTCAGCGGTGTGGACTTGGCCCACCCCCGTGTGGCTGACCTGTGGTCTTGGGCCCCTCAGGGTTGGGCTGATGCATGTGACCGGCAGCCCCACCATAGACCAGCTTGTGAGGATAGAATCCTCTGTGCCGGCCCGGGGTCCCCAGGCATACAAGGACATTCTAGTAGGGCTTAGAGGGAACCCCCCAGGAACAAAGCCAGGCCCCTCTTTGGGCAAGATTAAATTCTTTACTGCATAACACTCATGTCCCTGCCACTGAGGGACACTGAATTCTCCATGATGTGGAATGTTGGCTTCAAGTTTCACCAAAGTGGCTGGATCCAGATGTCCAAGCGACTTCCATGGAGCCGCTATCATGTACCTATGGCCCAGGGCCCTTTCCTAGGTTCTAAGTGGCTAATGCCCTGTGTCACCATGACCGCCTTTGCCCTGGGGATGCTAACGGTGGTGATGACAAGAACCATGCGTGGGGATGCCCCCGCTTGAGTGGTGTCAGGGCTGCACACACCTGCAGGTGAGGCCGGGCTGGCTGCCTGCCTCAAGGAGAGGCTTCCCACCCGGCCTTGTCTTCCCGCTGCACGTGGCCTGGCACACTGGGGTGGGGACCTGTCATTGTGACCTCCACGGTGGGGGATGCTTGGCACAGACTCCTGCTGAAGCTGCTTCCCCGTTCGGCTGGGCACATGCTTCCCCCGCATTCAGTGGGCGGGGAGTACTGTCACCATCATTTTACCAGGGGGACACTCAGGAAGACAGTGCACAAGGCCACACACCCTGTGTGTGCAAGAGGTGTTCAGCCACCCTGCAGCAGCTAAGAAAGGTGTCCCTCCAGCAGAGGATGTTTCAGGCTGTGTTTTTACCAGATGTCTCTCTCTTTAGGGTCAGGGGTGCACTTGGTACAGCACTTGCCTGCCATGTGCGAGGTCCTGGGTTCCATCCCTAGTGGCGTGAAAGAGAAAAGTCAAATGTTTCTTTTTTCCCCCCAAAGGAGTTATCTTATCAGCCATTGTCTCTACCGACCCCCAAAAGCTGCCTTTCCTGCTGATTCTGGATGCCAAGAGCTTCACGGAACTGGCTCGGGCCTCTGTTGCTGCGGAGATGCACCTAGACCTCCATGGCTTGTTCATCCCTGAGTCGGACTGGGCTGCAAGGAATCAGGCCACTTCTGAGGTGCAGCAGGACCCAGCCTCAGACTGTCAGGGTCCCCACCAGCCTGATGAAGCTGGCGGGCTTGGGCTTCCCTGGCAGGCCGCTCACTAAGCTTGCCACTGGTGGAGGGTCCCAAATTTCATTCTCATGTGTCCTCTTTGTGGGTACCGTGTAGGAGCATGCAGGCAGAGATCACTGGAATCTTCTTCCATTTCATCTTAGCCTTACAGTGGGGTATGATGGTGCACACCTCTAACCGCAGCACTCAGTTGGCTGAGCCAGGAGGATTGCTACAAGTTTGAAACCAGCCTGAGATACCTAGTGAGCTCAAGTCCATCCTGAACTGCATAGCAAGACACTGTCTCAAAAAAAAGAAACACAAAACCCAACACAAAACACCATAGAAACCTTATTTGAAAGCCAAATATTTATTGTTTAGTTCTAGCACTTCTAAAAAAGCCTTTTTCCTTTATTGTGAAGACCTTGGTCATGAATCAGAAATTGTATTCAATCATTGTTCTTGGAACAGGCCGCACAAATATGCTGGAGAAAAGACAGATACCTATTGGTCATTGCGCCTCCCTCCTTCTGTCCTCCTCTGCCTCCCTCCTTTCTGACAGACTCATCCTGGGTGTGGAGTTCCAGCTTTCTCAGCCGTGCCCTGTTAGTTAGCCACGTGGCCAGGAAAGCTTGCTGCTTTGTGGCCATTCCACGTAAGATATGACATAATATAAAAGCATAAAAACTTTAAACTTTGTTCAGACTTTATTTTATTTTTACATGGCTTCACCCTCTGAAGTTCTTCTAAGGCAATAAAACAGTATTGCAGACCTTGATGGCTCCCAGCCGGTGAGATCACTGAGACTGACGGGTGCGGGGCTCCAGGGCGGTGACGCTAGGCATCGACCGCAACAGCTGTGGCAGAGGGCCAGCCCCAGCCTGAGCTCTCAGCCAGGGCTGCAGGAAGACTTCTCACTAGCTTCTAAAGCCCACAGCAGTGAGCCATGTCTGTGCGGAGGGGAAAGGAGGTTTGCCAAACTATGCTCCACCAGGACACACCTGGCACCGGGGAAGAATGGAAGGAGACGGAGGGTTGCCCACAAGGTGGCTGTGGGGATGACAGAAGTTGGTAGCAAGCCAGCTGGGTTTCTCCACGGTCACCAGGAGCCCATGGCATCTTCACGTCACCTTTCTGGTCTACTCCAGTGGTGCCTGGATTGTGATATAAATAGCTAAAGGCAGCCTGGATAACTCCCAGTACCCATGCTGTGGGGTCTGGAGGGTGAGGCTTCACCCTCTGTTCTGCACCTGCCACTCTCCCAAATCTGAATCCCCTCCAGTCACCAATGGAAACTCAATAATAGGTCTCCAGGATGGGAGAAATCTCTGGCGATGGTGCATAACATACCGCAGGAGAGCAGATGTGCTCAGGGTGGCCTTGGCTTTTGCCCACAACCACTGTGAAACCATGCTGGGCTTCTACTCCAATGTAGGATCCCTGGGACAGAGACTTATTTGTTTTTTAACTGAAATTCTCTTTGAGATAATGGTACAGGTACGTGCAGGTCTAAGAAATTATATAGGAAGATCCCAAGGCAACTCTACCCAGTTTCCCCAGTGGTAATATTGTGCAAAACTATAGAGTCCAGTATCACGAGTGGGATGTTGACATTGACACCACCCACTGGGCTTATTCAGATTCCCCGGTTTTACTTGTACTCCTTTTTGTATGTGCGTGTGTTGAAATCTCGGCATTTTTTTCACCTGTATAAAATTGGTAGCTTCCTGTATTCACCGTCACAGTAATATCCATTACCACCACAGCAAGATCCATCAACCCAAGGATCCCTCGAGTTGCTTTCCAGTCAGTACACCCACCTTTCTCTAACTCCCTGACCCATACTCACTGTCATGTGCAAAATTTTGTCATTTTAGAAATGTTACTTAAGTGCAGTTGCAGTAACCTTCTGAATGGACTTTCCCCACATAGCCGGTGTTCTTGGAGATTCATCCAGATGGTTGTCCATCCAACTTGCTGTGTATTTGGGATGTTTTGGTCACTACTTTATCCTCAGCACTGATAACATTTCCTTGTGTAACTTAGCTACTCAGTACTCAATAAATATCGTTGAAGCAATGAGTTCCCCAGGCACACAGATTCAACTCTACAACACACCAGCAAGAGACAGAGTTTCACTGAAGACCTGAAAGATGGAGAAGACAGTCCCCAGGGAGTTCGATGACAGCACAACATTCCCCTCTCAGGTTCCTCTCTCCTGCCATCTCTTCCACGGCAGGAGATCCAGGAAGATCCCTTCCATCGTCATCAGCATTTCCATCTCTCCCTCAGTTTCTGTCCCATTCCACAAGAGAGCACAGCATGGAAATGGCAGCGTGAAGGAATCTTTCTCAGATCTCCCGTGGGAATCTCAGAACCTCCAGCCTCATGACAAGATGGACTGAAGGGAAATATTGGCTCTGGTGGCCTCTGGGAAACAGGAGCAAAGCCTACATTTTGGTGGCAGGAATGGAGAAGGGCTGACAAACATGGTGGCCACTCGCTTATTCTTCTATTTTAAATACATGAAAGAAGGTGGAATGTAGAAAGGCCTGCCCACCCCCATTCTACTCAGTTCTGATTGCCAAACATACCCAGACCTAATCATGAAAAAGGGTGCAGTTCTGTGGGGAGGAAAACTATGCCTGTGGTTTGTTGACCTTATTGAAGATGACAGGTGGCATACCAGGACAAGGAGGCCTGGCACACCAAATCTTGTTTTCTGAGTTTCAAAAACATCAAAGGTTGCCATCTGGATAGTCCATTTGTCTGGATCTCCAGTTCCATTGTGTTTCATACCTACACAGCCCCGAGAGTCAGCCCAAAACTCACCCCAAGTTAGGAGGCATGCTGCTTTCTTGAAGGAACCATAAGACTGTCCCTCATGTCCTTAGAGCCTTCCTCATTATGCTTCAGGTTGGTGTAAAAGGTGACCAGGAAGTTTGGCAAGAAAAATTACTCTGCCTTTGTTTGTTACTTTGATGAGGCCACACATTTCCCAAGGACTGTAAGTCTAAGTATCAGGTGTACTTTGGCCCTCAGATGTTTGCTGATCATCTAACTTTTTCCACTAATGGTGTCTCTAGTATGATTTCAACTCAGGAATAGCCTGTATGCATCCTTGGACAAATCAACTCATGAGCAGCCTAAATGCATGTGAGCTATATCTGCAGTACTTTTTCATATTTATTTCCTCTGGGCCAAGCTTCTATTGGCACAGAGTTAATACCTTTACAAAAAGCTGCTGGTCCTGGTTAAGCAAAAGCACCATCGCTCACTTCTTAATGATGGTCCGGATGATTTGTAAACAGGAGAAGTCATTGCTGTGGCACTGAGGACTTGGAAACCAAAATATCATCTTCATCTTCATCATGCCACAGTGATGAGACAAGTGGTCTTCACACTTCCCTCCTTCAAAACTTCTTTTGGAAGTTGCGACTCTGAGGCCACGTACAGAATCATACAGGACCACATCAAGAAACATCCTTCAAGGTCAAAGCCAGCCAGGAGCCCCAGGGTATTTTCTTTCACTCACAAGCGAGGTACACACTGGCAGGGAATGAGCAAGGCTTGCTGCTTCCTGGCTGCGAGGAGCAGCTTCCCGGATGGGTGGGATGTCAGGAGCTGCTGAGTGGCCGGGCAGAGCACCTGCAAGAGGCTGCTGACTGCAGGTGGAGGGTGCAGCTTGGACAAGGACTGGAGGTGGATGTGGGTGACTAAACAAAGCAGGTAAACAGTGACTTTCCCAAGAAAAGCCATGGAAAGAGTGGGGAGGCCTGGTTAGAGAAAGATATGAGAAAGACATCCATGGTGTCACTCTGGCGTTGTTTTCCTGCAGCTTTTTCCTGTGCACAGTCCACTTATTAGTGATCAGTTTACAACCTACCCCCCTGTTTATAACCTGTTCTTTGTTTTCACTTAATGTATGATGCAAGCATCTTCCCAGGTCATTAAATTCTTTTCATGGGTGAATATTGTTCCCTCCCTGGGGCACGGCGTATTGTTGGACATTTACGCTGTTTCCAGTCTTTTGCTACTCTAATAGTGCCTGATGTGCATGCAATTCTAGCGTTCATCACCACCCCGTATACAAGTGGTGTTTCTTTTTGTTTGTTTGGCTAGATTTACAACTTGAAATTTCTGAGCCAAAGAGCAGAAAAACAAACTTGGGGGTATTTTTAAATCTTTTTTAAATTTATTTTTTAAAATGAGTACATATTTGTCATACGTAGTAATCATAGTCACCATAGGGAATTTGTACCAGTACATAATAGATCTTCATTTTTCCTTGTTTCTCATCCCCCTCCCCTCCCTTAAGCCCTTCTTCCCCTCCCCATTTATGAAAGCTTTGTTTCCATTTTGGGCTATTTTCTTGAAAGGCCAAAGGTTTTGGCTTGAGACACAAGATGGAACCTGAGGAGACCTTCTTGGATGCTGGAGACTGGCACTGTCAGTGGCTGTGAGGCTGAGAAAATGCCTTTGTCAGGAAACAGGAAGCAGTGGGCACGTAGTGATGTAATTTCCGTCTCTGCGTCCTCGCTCTTCCCTTCCTCTTAGCTTCCCCTCCCTGCAGCACAATTCTCCCAGACACCTGGGAGGGCCTAGGGGAGGGGGATAGCAGGGGGCCTGGCGAAAGGGCCAACCCAGGTGCCTAGGCCTGGAGTCAGGGGAGAGAACAACAAGGCTGGGAAACCAGCTGTGGGGACAAAGCAGGCCAGAGCAAAAGACAGAACTTCGGCACACCGCAAACATAAGAAACGGAAGGGCATTAGCTAAAGAGAATTCGTCAGTGGGAGCTTCCAGGGCAATCAAGGGCTGATGATGTTTTTTGTTTTTAAGTAACAGGTTTTGCACAACTTCGTTTATCCATAAAAATGTATCCATTTGAGCTGTAGAACTCAATGGTTTTAGTATATTGAGAGTAGTGTAATTATTAACACGGTGTAATTTTAGAACATTGACATCCAGAAGAAACCCTGTATCTGTGGATGTCATCCCCCATTGCACACACTCCTTGCCCCTGTTCCCAGGAAAACCACAAATCTACTTCCTAGCTCCACAGATTGGCCTAAGATGGACATTTTATATAAAGGGAAGGGGCTGGGGATGGAGCTCAGGGGCACAGTGCCTGCCTGGCAAGCGCAAGGTCCCGAGTTCAATTCCTGGTACCAAAAAAAAAAGAAGAAGAAGAAAGAAAGAAAGAAAGAAAGAAAGAAAGAAAGAAAGAAAGAAAGACTTGGGCAAATACAAAGGGGAGGATCAGATATGCAGAGGTTTTTGTGACTGCCTTGCTAGCAGGATGTTTGCACAGTTCACCTGTTGCATAAGTCACTGCTTCATTTCTTTTTATGGCTGAATAATATTCCTTGAAGGAATGCACCATATTTTGCTTATGCACTTGTCTGCGGGAAACATGTGAATTTCTTCCTAGTTTTGGCTGTTGTGAATAATGCTGTTGTGAACGTTCGTGTCCAAGTTTTTTATATGGATATATATTTTCATTCCTCTTGCAGATATACCCAGAAGTGAAATTGCTGAGTCATGTGGTAACTTTGTTTAATATTGTAGGGAACCGCCAAATTCAGCCAAGTTGTTTTTTGAAGTGGCTACACCACTGTACACTCACAACAGCAACATATGAGACTCTCGAGGTGACCTGGTCCTCCTTAACACCCAGTAGCGCCTGGCTTTTTTATAGCAGCCATCCTGCTGGGTATGAAGTGGTAACTATGTGTGGTTATGATTTTACTTTCCCTGGTGAATTAGCAATATTGAACGTACTTCCGTGTGCTTCTCAGCACTTTGTATATCTTCTTTGGAGGAATATCACCTCAGATCCTTTACCATGTATTTTTAAACTGGGGTATTTGTCATTATTGTTGGGTTACAGTAATTCTTAGTATATTGTAAGTCCCTCATCAGTATATAATGTTAAGTTTTGTCTCGTTCTATAAGTAGCCTTTTGCCTTTCTCCTTGGTGCCCTCCGAAGTACAAACATGGGTTTTGTTTTTCAATTTACATGAAGTGCAACTCATCTGAGTTTTCTTTTATGATATGTGTTCTTAAAGTTGGCTTTTTTTTGGAGGGAGGGTACCAGGAATTGAACTCACAACCTTGCACTTGCCAAGCAGGCGCTGTGCCCCTGAGCTCCATCCCCAGCCCCTTGATGTTGGATCTAAAAAGCCATTAATTAACCCATGGTTATGAAGAATCACTCCTGAGCTCAGAGATAAAGCGTTTGCTTACAGCACAGGAAGACCTGGGTTCAATCCATTAGCACTGGGAAAATAAAACAGGAAGGAGAATCATTCCTGTGTTTTTTTCTCAGAATTTTATGGTTTGGCACTTAGCTTTAGGTCCATGATCCATTTCGAGAACATCGCTCTACATAGTGCGAGGTAGCATATAGATACCCATTCCTGCCAGCATAAAAACCACCTTGAAGGCTGACAAATCTTCCACCTAGAAACACAATGGCATTCCTCCCCCTCTCCCATTCCCTAGAAGATGTCTCCTCCATCCAGCAAGGAGTAGTGGTAAGCCAGCTTTCTGCTGGACCCAGCAAGGGTTTGGTTCAAGACCAGGAAGCAGATGCCAGCCTCAGTTAGAGGAGGTTCCCAGGGATCTTCCCTCAGTGGAGATTTAATCCACTTCCTGTCTTTGTCACAGAGTCCTGGTACGCCCCACATATATCTGTGCTTAATTCAGTTGTGTGTGCTGGTGGGATCCCCTAGTATCTTCCTCCCTCCCTCCCTGTATTTCTTTTATATTTTGTGTGTGTGTGATTTCGAGGGCTAAACCTAAGGCCTCCATGCTGAGCTATATCCCCAGTTTCTTTTTCATATATATATATTTTTTTTTAATTTTGAGACAGTCTGGTTAAATCATTAAGTTGCCTAGGCTGGTCTTGAATTTGTAATCCTCCTGCCTCAGCCTCCCAGAGTACTGGGACTATGGGCATGTGCCACCATGCCTGGCTACCCAGTATTCTGGAAGTGGTGATGGTATCTGGCATTCCTGTAGATCCTACCTCATTCCAGAACGTGGGAAGCTAGTGGGAAGCCTTGGGACTGGTGAAAGACACGGACTGCTGGCTGAAGGTCGCCTTAGCATCCCAGTTTTGTCATCAGCCTGTCATTTGGTTTGGGAAAACAAGAGCGGAGCCCAGGCTGGTCCAGGGCTCTTTCCCTCCCCATTGGAATTCACATGGGAGGGACAGTGACATCCACAGTATAAGTGTTAGTGTTTGTGCATCCTCTCAGATAAGGGCAGGGACCGAGTTTCCTTATGATAACAACAATGATAACAACTTATGTGATTGACAAGTCACACCACCAAACACCATGCACTTAGTATGAGTGAGCGTTTCCTGTCACTGTGCTAACAAATAATCCTAACTTGGTGATGCCTTGAAACAAGACAGTGATTCTCCCCCAGTTCTGGAGGTCAGAGATCCAGAAGGAATCTTACAAGGGTGAAACCCAGGGTGCCTGCCGGGCTACTTCTTTCTGGAGGCTCTGGGGAAAAGCGATTTCCTTGGCTTTTCCAGCTTCTCTTCCTTGGCTTATGTCCTGGATCAGTCATGCTCTGTCCCCCTTCATCCATCATTCTGTTGCTTTCTTCCATCCCAGGGTCAAATCTCACTTTGCCTCCCTCCGAGGATACGTGGGATTCCCAAGGGTTCACAGGATGATCCAGGACAGCTGCCACCTCCAGGTCCTTCACTTGATCTCATCAGCAAAGCCCCTTTCGACATATGGGTCCCATCCACAGGTCCCATCAAGGAGAACCCGAGTATCTTTGGGGCTCTTCTTCAGATGACCCCAAGCAGATAGCTCTTCAAGCATTCAATGAGTGTTTGCTGAGTGGCTGAGTGAAGGTTGTCTGTTTAGTGCTGTGATGGCAGCCTCTTGACCGACCTCCTTTTCGATGTGGTCTCTCCTCTTTCACGTCTTGCTTAAATCTGCCTTTCAGTGAGGATTCCCTGACCCTGGTTCAACACTACAACTCGTTCCTCCATCACACACACTCCAAACTCTCTCCTGCTCCCCCTTGCTGTTCACTTTCTAATATACCATACATTTATTACTATCTGTCTATGTTCTCCCCCAGGATGTGAGTTTTATGGGGCAAGGATTTTTTCTCCATTTAAGTCTCAGATACACCCCAGGGATGTAGACCAGTGTCCAACACACAGTAGGTGCTTCATATGTGTGTTGAATGTGTATGAACTGAATGGCCTCATCGAGGATCTCAGCTTGGAGCCTCTGTATCTGTCATCCATGGCCAACCTCTTCCTTTCCTTTCCTTTTTCCTTTTATTTTTTTCTTCTTTGTTTTCTTTTTCTCCATGCTATAGCTTAAACCCAGGGCCTCACACATGTCAGGGAAGCACTCTGCCACTGAGCAAGGACCCAGCCGTGCCATGGTCACCCTTGGCTTTCATGGCAATGATGGCTTTGCTTGCTGTGAGGCCAATCAATGCTAGGTAATCACGGACTACCCAGCTCACCAGTCTCCACCCCAAGCCATTAACGCGCTGGCAGCGCTCACCTCTGCAATGTACATAACCTCAATTCTCATCTCCACCAAGACTTGCGAAAGTCTCCAGGGAAAGGGATGGTTTGGCTCTGAGTATTTATTGAAAACTAAGTTCTTAAAATGAAAAGTAAAATTAAAATGATTGCAGAGTTGGGACTACAAGCCCCCCACACACACCAGCTGAAGTTGCTGGGTTTGCTATGTTGGGCTACAGTGTCCCCACGAATGTGCCTGGAGGTTGTGAGTGTGTGGTTTCTGGGTTGGTTTCACTCAGGATGTTAGCTGTGCAGGGTTTTGGGCACCCGAGGATGCCTGGTGGAGGGGCTGCAGAGTTCCCATGGACGTCCTGAGATCACATGTGAATTCCTGCCTGCGTGCGTGTTCTCCAGGAGAGCAGAGCGCACAGCCACCATAGCATCAGGGCCTCAACGGGAAACATGAAGTGCTTCCACACAGGCGCAGCACCGAGGACCGTGCTTCTGTGACTGATGACCTACAGCTGAAGCAGGACCCCAAAAGCTGTGCCCCTTCTCCCTGTCCCGCTCCTGAGCTACTGTGTTAAAGGTGCTGAATCAGGCATGGGTTCCAACCTCAGGTTGACCAATGTTGACTTTTGCCAGACCCTGTGCATTGTTTAAGGCTCCTCCTGACTGACATGGGGATAGCTATGGTTTCTTTGGGGTTGTTTTGTATGATATGAAAGTGTTTCAAGGGTGCAAAAGGATGTAAAGTTACAAAGTATTAATGACAAAGGGAACATATGCCTTTTATTTTATAGCGACAGAATGTCCTGTTCCTCACTCCATCCATCAGTCCATCCATCCATCCATCCATCCATCCATCCATCCATCCATCCATCCACCCACCCATCCTTCCACAGCCTATAAACCTTCATTTCCTCACTGTAAGTATAAGCACTACCATGTATGTGGCAAATACTTTACATAAAACATTAATCCTTCAAAAATGATGGAAAACTGAGGTCCAGAGAGCTCAAGCCATGTGATCCAAGTCACAGAGGCAGCAAGTCGGGGAGAGAGCTGGAGTTGAAAATCCAATTCTGTCGCATGCCGACAGCAATGTTGGCCAATAGTATCCACCAAAACGTCCCAATAGCGGAGAAGAAGGAGCCTCCAGGAGACAGTGAGGAAAATCTGTGCAGCGCATACACATGTTGAGTGTCTTCCATATTGTACCATGCTTGTTTTAATACCACAGAATCCCCCACTTGGCTTTAAGGACTGGGGATTCTCTGAAAAGGGGAGGACCCTCCCATGGCTTTCTGCCACGCTCCCTACCCCACACCCTGCTGATCCAAATCAGCTATCTGTTGTTTATGTTTGCATCTTGCCTCCTGGGTTGGCAAAGAAGCTCCTCAAGATATGATTGGAATCTGCTTCCGTCTCTCTCCCTCCCGAAGCCTAGCCCAGTGCCTGGCATAAAACAAATACACAGATAAAGAACTTGATGTTGATTTGTCAAATTCCTGTCTACCCAAACCATGTGCCACAAGAAATTCAGATGACGACCTGTGGTCCCTGCCCCCTAGTCACCCAGCCATGGCACTGGAGGGGCCAAGCTCCCGGGATCTGCCGAGAGGATCTTCCTGGGACCTTTGGTAGACCGTTGTCAAGGGCAGTAGTGGGAGTAAGTGCCACAAGAAACAGCAGGTCATTTGTTTTTGTTTAAAAGCTTCATTAAATAGGGCAAATTTTTTGAAAAGTGACAACCTGTTCCGCTGGAGTGGCAGCATTATGTCAGTTACAGCTCATGCCTTGGAACAGACAGGTACAAATTATCGATGTTGAAAGCACTGTTTCCCAAGAGGGAAAAGCTGAAAACAATCTCCTGCCCAGATGCTATCTGCCGCACAGGTCTCCGCCTCTGATTGATCATGGACTTCAAGGGTTACACTTGGGACTTTGGCAGCCCCGATAAACCCATGCTCCTTTCTGACACACTTAAATAGGTTCTGTGTCTCAGATTCAATTGCACTCATCAAATATTTACCGAGCTCCCTGTGGAAGTGCCAGGGATGCACAGAGAGGCGCCGAAACATGATAATGGCTTGGAACTTTGCAAAGGAGCCAGGACTTCAGCTGCTCCTGTAATTGGCTGAGGACACTGGCAAGGGACAGCATTTCCCTCTCTGAACCTGAGTCATTTAGACCAGAAGATGGAGAGCCTAATCTTTATCCCATATACAGCTATAAAGACTTGTGGTGCTAGAAAAATAGTAGGAAAATTAAGTAAATGATTTCCAATCCAATGTGTATAGATAAATGTCCTTACTATGATGGGCATGACTGTTTTCAAAATCTAACATTTACTGGATGCTTGCCATTTGCCACACATTGTGCTAAGCAGCTGTGCCTGGATAATCCCATTTATCCTGCACAAACCTGTGTATGGTGGGGACCAGTTATCCCCAGTGAGGAGCCCGAGGCTGGGCAGTTTACATCATATGCCCAGGTCAGAGAGTTGGAAAGTGACAGAAGCAGGATTTGAACCTGGCACCTGGACTCCAGGCAGATCTTGAGGCACAGACAGAAAGGAGCTGAGTGGGAGGGGCTCTTCAGGGGTGCACCGCAGAGAGTAACAGGTTTTCAGCCATGGAGAAGGAGCCCAGGCTGTAGGGCAAAGCAAACCCATGGGACTAGCATAGAGGGACAGCCCACTGTGGGGGGGGGTCTTGGTGGGCAGGGTGCAGGGTTTGGCATGAAAGATGGCAAGGTCTAGAAGACAAGGGGATCAGGCAATGGGATTCCTCAAAGTCAGGCACAGGGACTTGATTTTTGGTTGAAGAAATGGGGACCAATGGCAGACATTAAGGACAGGATCACTGATGTGTGGGAAATGTAACATACCTGCATGTGCAGAGAAGGGTCCTCTGGGCAGTATGTGTGAACAAGCCCGCCGCGCTATTCTGCCAACCAAATGACTACTTTCTGGACATCCCTCCTTCTCCTCGGAGCCAATTCGCCCCTTCGGTTGAGTGTTCACCCTAACTGCTTGTGGTGTCCCTCAAGGGCCTGGCAGAGGGGAGGTGCTTACATTTTTTGTTAAATGAAAAAAGTGTGAGTGAATGGCACATTCAAGTCTCCGGGTCTCTGAAGAATTTAATTTGAGCTGGATTTAAGGAAAATGCACGGTGCTGAGGTGGATCACAAACCTATGCGGGACGGAGAGAACAAAACAGCTTCCAGAAGAAAGCACAGGGCACATCAGGAGCAGGAAAGCTTCTTCATCAGAACAGGAAAGCCCCAGATGCAAAAGAGAAGATTGATAATTTGAACTTTACTAAAATTAAGAATGCCTGTTCATCAAAGGTATCACTTACAGAGTAAAAATAGGCAAGCCACAAACTGGAAGGAGAAATTTGTCTTTATTATATACGATACAGAGCTCCTAAGATTAATTTTAAAATCCGATTTAAGAATAAGGAGATGTGCTGGGAAGGATGGCATATGACCGTAGTGCTAACTACTGGGGAGGCTGAGGCAGGAGGACAGCAAGTTCAAGGGAATTTAGTGAGACCCTGTTAGGCCTGGTGGCACACACCTGTAATCCCACCCCTCAGGAAGGAGGCCGAGGCAGGAGGCTGCTGCAAGTTTGAGGCCAGCCTGGTCTAGAGTCAGTTTAAGGCTGGTCTGAACCACATAGGGAGACCCTGTCTCAAATAAGTAAATAAATACAGAAAAATAAAAAGGGCCCAGGACCTAGCTCAGTGGTAGAACACTAGTCTAGCATGCAGGAGGCCCTGGATCCCATTCACAGTATCAAGAACAGGAAGAGCCCACAGTGGTGGCGCACGCCTGTAATCCCAGCACTTGGGAGACTGAGGCAGAAGCATAGTTGCAAGTTCGAGACCAGTCTGGGCTACAAAGTGAGCTCAAGCCCAGCCTGAAATGCACAGCGAGACCCTGTCTCAAAAAGACCAAAAAAAAAAAAAAAAAACAAACAGGAAGAAAAAGAATAATTACCCAACAACAAAAATTACCAGGTGCTAAAAGTATATAAAAAGGAATTTATTATTTATGAGAGAAATATAAACGAAACGACAGTGAGCCATCACTACACATCCATCAGAAGGGTGTAATTAAACCTGACACTGACCATTATGGGGAGATACGGAATAACTGGGATGCTTCCACATCCCTGGGGGGAGCATGACTTGGTGCTACCACCATGGAAAACTTTCCGGCAGCGTCTCCTCCAGCTGAACATGTGCTCACCCTATTGCCAGGCAATCGAACTCTTGGGCACAACCCCAAGGCAAAAGTGCACATATCTAACCAATGTCCATGACAGCCTTATTAAATAGCCCCCAACTGGCAACAATGCAAATGTCCATCAATAGAGGAATGGATAAATACCCGTGGTGTACTCACACCTCACACCATGGTATGCTCCCACAATAACTACTGCTACGAGCAACAAAACTGAAGAGTTTCAAAGACAGATTGAGTGAAATAAGCCAAGCAGAGAAGTTGGAGAAACTAGTAACGGTGACAGAAGTCGGGAGGTGGTTTCCTCTGGGTGGTGTGGAAGGGAGCTGAGGGGGTACTGGAAGTGTCTTTCGCCTTAACTTAGCTGGCGACTTCGCTGGTGTCCAAGTGCGGGAAGTCATCAGGCTGCACGCTTGGCACCAGGGCACTGTATGTTAGACCACAAGAGGGACATTTTCAAATATGATCAATGTACTGAGGTATCAGTTCCAAAATTTGCCAGTGAAGGAAGAGGTCTGAGCTTTTTCAGAAAATTGACAAATGGATTGTTTCAGTGTCTTTAAAGGTTTTTTTCACTTTATTATGTTTGTGTTATATGATGAATACGTCCACAGCGGGGTTAGTTGGTCCATGTACACATTGCCTCTTAACCCTTCCACTCCCCTTCCCTCCTGTCTCCCCTCCTCCACCCCTCGTACCCCTTCCCATCTCAGGTCTCCTCCCTCCATTAGAAGTAGATGGATTTACATGGGGGAAAATGCGTGGATTCTGAAATACAATGGGCAGAATGGGACGCTCAGAGACCAGGAGCAGACAATGAAGCGTCAGATGGAGCTAGACCACAGGTGAGAATCACCTGGTTCCCAGAGTTAACATCAGGGAGACCAAGCGCGGAGCTTCGGCCTAGACCTGGAGAGAGTGTAGCTGGTAGGACCTGGGATGTAGGATGGAGGGAATATTTACTCACCCAGCCTGGGCAAGGATCTCAGTGAAAACATGGCCAAAGGTGGTATAGATAATAACAACAAAAACAATAACACTCAGTATTTATTGAGCAGCTGCTATATATGCGATGGTTGTCAGCAGTTCACCAGAACCATCTCCTTTTACTCTCACAATTGCTGCATGAGGAGCCGCCATTTATCCCAGCTCCAGAGAGGGAGACACAGAAGATGCTGTACAATGGACCTATAGTCTCCAGGGCTGGGAGAAGGACAGCCAGAGGGTGGGCAGTCAGGAAACTCAGTACACTAAGGCTTCAAGTGATTTCACAGAAATTCACACAGATCTAAGGTCCAGGACAAGTTTCTTACATGATCTAAATGCTGCCAACCACTGAATATTGGCAAGAATTCTTGGGGAAGTAGGAAATTTGAGTGCCTTTTATATGTTGTTCATAAGGAAATAACATACAGTATCCAAACTAAATTTATATGGCAAGAACTGCAAAGTGGTGAACCATGACCAGGACAAACAAAGGTTCTGGCACTGGACCTAGTCTGAAGAGGCTATTGGGACAATCTGTGGCCAGAGCTGCTAAAATGTAACTTGCCGAAGTTTGGAAGTTTCATTTCAGGTCCTTTCAGTGGCTCTTCTGATAATTCATCCTTCTCCAAATTGGCAGTGTCAAGTTAGGCAGCAAGAGAAAAAAAAAAAAAAAAACCTCCAGGAAACCATTCATTCAAAAAGTAAATATTTATTGAGCACATAGTATATCTCAGGTGTGTTTCAGTTTGCAATGATAAATAAAGCCTGCCAGGCCTTATGAAAACATGTACTATGAGCAGAAGACACACACAACATACAAATGAACACATTTAATTGTAGGTAGTGATTAAATGTAATGAAGAAAGATGAGGCAGGCTAAGGGGAGGCATATGCAGGAGGGTGAAAGTCTTTCAGGGGAGTTGACTTTTGAATTGTAGTTAAAGAATAACGAAAGAGCAAGCAATGAGAATATGAGGAAAAAGACTGCCAAGTTGAGCAGTTGGCAAGTGCAAAGGTCCTGGGGTGGGATTGTGCTAGGTTTAGTCAAGGAAGAGCAAGAAGGCCAGTTCAGATGGTGCACTGATAGGAGCACGTGGTGGGAAGTGAGAGCGCAAAGGAAACAAGGCCAGACCGCACAGGGCGATCTGTAACCATGGTAGGGGTGCTAACTTTCTAAGTTTGATGGAAAATCACTGCAAGGTTCTGAGGGAAGTTTGCTGGATTTGGGGCAGGAGCAAAAGCCAGAGGGTTGAAGGTGGTCACATCAGGTGATGGGCAGTGTGAGGCTGCTGGGCTCTGAAAGGTCTGCCCTCGAACTGCAGGCTTTGCTGATTAACTGGATGAGGGGCCTGAGACAGAGGCCGAGAATAACCCCAAGTTTCTTCCAGAGCAAATGAATGGCACTGGGACTTATTTGGGGAAGGGCTATATTTAAAGGGTAAACGCAGCAGTTTATTTTCTGACACATTAAGTTTCAGATAGCTATTAAGATATCCATTGGAGATGTCATGCAGACTGTTAGAAAAATCAGTCTGGAGTTCGGAGAGGAATTCTGGAAAACCTGTGAGGCCATTCTTTATGGGTAGAAAAATTTCCATTCTACCAGCATACATTCACTCTGCAAGCATGTACTGAGCGCTTACACTGTGCATCAGGCACCATGCTGGGTCCTGGGGTGGGGAGTATGGCACGGGTTTGGACAGAAACCTCATTATAATTTGCTTTGTTTCCTGGTTTCTGAGACACTTCTCTGGGTGCTGTGAAATATATAGAATCAACTCCCAAATGTTATAAATACTGCGATGTTCTCTGACTCAGCAATCTGGAAGAGCTTAGATTTTTCGGAAGGAGTTATGTATAGACTTGGACAAATGACAGATTTACTCAACAAGAAGACATCAGAAGACGACCCGAAGATGAATCAGAAGAGAATGGCTCCGCCAAATTGACATTTACGGAGAGTCAAGCTGGTGTAATGGCAAAGCATAGAGGGCCGGAAGGCAGAAGTTCCGCACTTCACCCTGGGCACCGGTCTGACCTTGGCCGGGGCCTCTGCTCCTCTGTGCTCCGCTGTGCCCCTCAAGAGTGCGCTGCTCGATTCCATGTCTTCCAAAGCATTTTCAAACTACTGTTTTATTTTCCTCTCTGCATTAGAGTATGTATGTTTCTGGACTGTAAACATTAAGAAGAAATGAAAGCCGAAACTCCCAAGGGGATCCTTCTGGTGGGCTTATTTTTCAAAGCCAAAAAATAGCTTTTAAAAAAATGATTTCTATGCCTATGGAAAGTACTTGGGTTTTTTCTCTTTTTTTTTTTTTTTTTGCAGATTGTAAAAATGATACCTGATCTGTATCAATGGGGAAAAGTGCGGAGTAAGAAGCTTCTATGGAAGATTATAAGAGAACTCCGCTCGCTCTCACATCACGTATCTGCACGTGCCGGGCAGGTGATTACTGTGAGCACCTTGCAAGCATCAGTTTTAGTCCTCAGACCACAAAGGAGGAGGAGAAGTAGCAGAAGCAGAAGTGGAAGAAGAAAAGAAAGAAGAAAGGCAGAGGAGGGGAAGTGAGAGGGGGAACAGGAGAACAGGAATCCTTTCGGGGGTTGTCCACTCTGGAAAGCTGAAGAGCTCAGTGGAGTCATCAGAGACTGAAACTGTCAGGGCAATATCACACGGGATCGCTTAGACGCCACGTGTTGCAAGAGCTGCTGATACCTACGGAATGTACCGGGAAACCACCTCGCGTGCCCCACTCTGGTGGTCATAAGTAATGAGGGCGGCTCACTTTGAGCAACACCGAGAGAGGCTGCAAACAGTCCAGGGCTCCAGAGGGAGCGGCTCCTGCGGCAGTGGGAGGGGGAGTGCCAACTCCTTCCTCCCACACTTGGGCCCTCCTCCCCCCAGCGCCAGGAGGAGCTTTTCTGGGGCAAGTGCACTCAACACTGTTTACTGGAAATCTGGTGTCCTCTGGAGGGCCAACACCCAACCAGGCGAACTAAGGTTTTCTGATCGCTTCTGAGAATCAATTGAAGCCAGGCCCTGCCTACAGACCCATGCTACCACCCCCAAAATGGAGTGAGTTGCTAATGTGGAATAACTGGGACACTGAACATGTAGATCTGAACTATCAGCACCTCCTGGGAAATTGTGAGACTGGCACTACCGGGTCCTTATGCCATGCAGCACTCAGCTGGAGCTGAGGGGCACGTGTTCTTCAGTTCTCAGTGACCCCATGTCTGGAATCCATCACGGTGCCACCTGTGTTTCATTTATCTGACTTGCTACCTCTAACTATGCAAGGCATGGGGTGGGAGTGCTAAGCATCAAGCACTGTGCAAATCCCTGGGAACATGGGTCAGGTGCAACACAACCCGTACCTTGGAGTTCACAATCCAGTAGGGGAACACAGGTACGAACTACAACACTACAGTGTGTGGGCATGGCAAGGGCAGCACAGACAGCCTGAATGTGGCTAAGTAGAGGAGATGGAGATGGCTGACCCACTGTGTCCTGCCAGAAGGACATGTTAGAGATGGGTTTTGAAGGATGACTAGGAGTTCACCAGGCAGGTAGAGTGGTGAGGAATACTGAGTGCAGTATTACAAGTGTATGTAAGGTCTTCTTCCGGTGATTAGCTCCCTGTTGCACAAATGAGCCTGTCCAGCCAGTAAATACCTTTCTCCCAATCGACAATGTCTATGAATCTCTGCCTATGTCATCCTGTTCCTCTTTCCATCAAAATAAGAGAGAAGTTCATCTCCACAGGTAAGAGCTTGCCTCACTCCTCAGTTGCAGTTGCCTCAACTAAGGCATTCGGGGATAATTATTTACCTAACAGTGATTCTGTCATTGGAATGCTTTATTTTGGAAGCTCTGACATTTGGAGTATAGGCCAGCATTCTAAGCAGTTAATCAGTCAGTACTGATCAAAGACCCAGTCACATCCACCACTGGGACTCCAGCAACCAATTGTCCCAAAGAGAAAAAAGAAACAAAGTAACTAAGAATAGAAAATACAATTGAGAAAACATTAAGTGCCTAATATTCAGTTTTTTTTTTTAAATCCTTCCATCCACCCACTACAGATGTGCTAAGCACTATGTCTGACAGCCAGAGATCATGCCAGATACAATGAACATACAAGTTAGCAGGCGATGCAGACAATAAACTCATTACACTAAGTTTCCTGCCAGAGCAATGTTCAAGGTACAGTACTACTTAAAGACAGGAAAGCTGATTACACCCAGGGACACTGGGCGTGTATAGAGAAGGTAAGCTTGCACTGTTTTGTATTTTTCACTTTTTATTAAAACATTTCTTCAATATACACAAAAACATAAAGTACAACAAATCTCCAACTGATTACCTGGCTTCAACAATTAGTAAGTCATGGTCATTTCTGATTCTTCATGATTCCCACCAGCTTTCCCCATCCCTTTGTTTTGAAGTTCTAGACATTTTTGTTATTGAATCCATATACTGAGCTGTGTCCGAAGAAGGAACAGGACATGTATGGATCTTCCACTAGTAACTTCCTTCCCCTAGCCTCATCTTCTGCCCTGAAAGCACTTACTCTGGTTCCCACAGGACGCCAAACCCTGAACAAGACTTTGTTAGAACCTTTCGAGTGGGCTAATTAAGGCTGAGCTGATCCAGTGAAAAACTGCATCCTGCAGTTTGTTTGGGGCACTGACCAGTCTTCTGGCCCTCATAAAACAGCTAATTCTTTGGTGGCTTACTACACTTCTAACGTTTGCACATTCTACAGTCCCCTGTGCTTTCAGCAACCTTGGGAGAAACTTCAGACAGTATAACGTTCGCCCTATAGGCTGAGCCCGCTCAGAAGTGCTGCCTGTAACAGCCTGGATCTTCAACGGGTTGAGAGGCTGGTTCCATCTGAACCTCTGGCCTTTCTACCTCCCACCCCATGCACATTTCTTATCCCTTTCCATCCAGGCGGTTAGTCACCCTAGAACATCAGGACTCCCTCTCACAGCTGTATTGTAAAGTAATTCACTATTGTCCACCTCCCTCAGCACCCTTTCGTCCAGGTCTCCAATATTCCCTTCTCTCAAGCACTACAATATCTAGGCATCTAACTGCCTTTAGCACTCCACCCCTCCCCCTTCTCCCCGCGGCATCTTGGTGAACCTTCCTTGGCTCCTGACGCCCATGGGAGAAAGACCCACCTTACCACAGCCCAGGGTGCGCCAAGTTCAAGGCGTCCCGCGTGTTTCTCCAGTTTACCGCGCCACCAACACGCTCTGTGCGGGGTCTGCTCTGCCCGGCCTCCGTGCTCTCACCCGGGAAAGCTGCACCCACAGATTCCTTGCTCACATCTCATAAGCGTCCACGCCATCAAGAAGTCCTTGTCCTCCTTTCGGAGATGAAAACGGATGGGCACCTTACCCAAGGCCAAATAAGTGGAAGAGCAAAGAACCAGATTCAAACTCGCAGCTCCACAGACCGCGAGCTGAATCACGGAGTCCAGCCTTCTAGCACAACCCTCTCCGCTGCGGCGGTCAAGGGCAGAGTCGCAGTTCCGTGCCGCAACAGGCAGCCCCGGGGGGGGGGGAAGAAGGCTTCTGATTGGTCGCCTCCAGGGGCGAAAGGGCGGGGCGCGGGGGCGTCGCTGGGAGATGACGCAACGCCACGACTCCTTAAAGGCACCAGCGCCGCGCGCCACGAATGGCGCAAGCGCGTTCTGGGGGCTCCGGCTTAGTCTCTGAGCTTTGCGAGCCGGGCCGGGAGGGCGGGCGCGCGCGTGCCTAGTGTGTGGAGAGAGCGCGCGCCGGGGACGCGGGCGGTTCGAGGGGACGCCGACCCGGCCGCCTCCCGAGTCCGACCGGCTGCTGAAGAGCAGGCGTCGCGATGGCCGAGGGCAGCGCCGTGTCTGACCCTCAGCACGCTGCGCGCCTGCTTCGAGCGCTCAGCTCTTTCCGCGAGGAGTCCCGCTTCTGCGACGCGCACCTGGTCCTCGACGGGGAGGAGATCCCGGTGCAGAAGAACATCCTGGCGGCGGCCAGCCCGTACATCAGGTGAGAGGGGCCGCGGCCGGGCGTGTCCGTCCCGGAGCCCCAGGTGCCCCGGCCCCACCGTCCCTACCGCCGACGGCCTGGGGCCCTGCGGCTCCGGGCACTCCCGGGCCAGGCTCGCGACCCTCGCGGTCCCCCTGGGCCCATCCCTCGGCCTCTTCGTGTCCTCCCCGGGTTACCACCCCACCGGGCCGCTCAGGCCTCGGAGCCCGGAGGCCCCCGGACCCGGTGCAGGCGAGCAGGGCGGGGCCGCCCGAGTTCGCCAGCGCTCGCGGTCGCCCCGACGCCCCTCCCCGGGGAGAAGCCGCACTAACAGCTCCGCGCCGGCATGGGCGGCCGTGCGGTCCCCTTGGAGCCGGTCCTCGGGATAGAGACCCCGACCCCCAGGGCAAGGACCTTCTTGCCAAACGTGACTTTCCATTCTCTAATGAAAACTGCATTTAGGAGAAAGGTTGTGGGTCACAGGCACACGTTAAAGTAAGCTCTTGCGGATTCTAAAACGACCCACTGCAGTTCTCATGATGCAGTTACAACCCTCCGACCATGAAATTCCAGCGCCTGAAAGGGCATCTTACGACTTAAGTAAAACAAAACTTAACCTGATTTGCTAGCTCAACTAACCAGGTTAATTAAAAGGCTGATAAAACTGCTTATAAAGCATATCAGACGTTGTGCGAGGCTGCTGTGTTTTCTTCTAGCAACTCTTCTGCAACCCGGGTTGCTCTTTTAATAAAAAGGGAGAAAATGCTGAAAGCTGGAGAAAGTGCCCAGTAAGCTGGTTAAATATAGGCTAATGGTAGAGAATGTCCCTAGAATTGACAGGACAGAAAAAGCAAGATGATATGTGCTGTATTCTTAGTGCTTTGGCCTAGCAGAACTCAGCATATAAACTGCATTGTAACCTTTGCATGAGGGAACATTTGTGTTAACTCAGAGCAGTTCAGGTACCCTTGAAACTTCTGACTTCTGGCTCTTTTCTTGTAACTGCACTTGCGCCCTTGGTGCTGGTGGTAGGGTGGTAATTCGGTTCTTCGATGGCCAATGTGATTGCTGGGAACTGGCAGTTCAAGGGTCAGGGCAGCCAGTATCAAGTTGGGTCAGCAGGTCAGGGACTTCGGTGTATCCAAAGAAACCCCCGTTTGGGGGAAATGCTTAGAAAAACTACTTTAGATCTGTTATTGTTACAGTTCTTTAAATGATGTCTAGTTGGCTTAAAGTAAGTTGCAAACCATGAAATAAGCCCTGGGCATCTCCATTCATTTCCCTCCGTAGCGCTTACCTCTACAATATACCCTGTGTTTTACTCATTTAGCTTGTGGGTCTTTCCCAACCGCAGCACAAGCTTAGTGAGGACAGAGACTTTTCTTTTGTTCTGTGCTGGGCCCCTCACACCTAGTGGCTTAGTAAATGTGTTGAATGCCTGCCTGCCTGCCTGCCTGCCTGCCTTTCCACTGCAGCACATGGCCATCGGAGGCTTGACCCCTTCCGTTCCCATGCTGGCCGTGTGTGTGTCTGATTTTGAAGACTGGCCTGGCTGAAGACTACTTTCTGTGGCGGTGCTCACTTGTATTTGTCCTGAGTTGTTGGAAGATGACTTAGTTTGCCTTCTGCTGCTAGGCTGACAGACTGATGAAGGGTGAAATGTGCCTTCATCTCATTTCATCTTTGAGCAGCCTGTGAAGAAGTGTGTAACAGTGTTTTGAACACTAGGCTGCCATACAGGTCTACAAGGCAGTAACTCCTGCTGGCTGGGAAGGACCCTCCCACGGTCTGGTTCTGTTACTTTCTAAGGAAAACTAGAGCTTGGTGGCCGTTCATGTTCTGTGTTATAAGGTCACTACTTCTTAATGGCTGAACAAGGTAGGGTTAGACACCAGTATCCAATGCCTCATCTGCTGTTGCCAAACCAAGTTACAGCATTATTTATATCACTGTTGTGTAAAGCTACTGTTTGATGGCTTTACAGTATGTTATAATTTAAATGCATGTCAAGCACTTTCACATATCATTTTCAGCCATTTGGTGCAGTTGGTAGGGCAGCTGATTTTAATATTAGGCCAGTATACATGAATCCATCAATATTTTTCTTCATTAACTGATAGATCACTTTAAATCTATTTGGCTATTGAAGTGGTAGAATTTTCTTGTGGTTCTTTAAAGTTATCAATTTCAGGTCTGTTTTAAACAAATTTGAATGCTTTATCACTACCTAGAGACAAACTGCATAATAATTCTTAACACCAATAACTGGGAACTTTACAATGTATCTGTTTTATTCCAGTGGCATTTTAGAAAGGAAATGAATTTGTGTATCCTAGAACTTGGTGTTTTTTTATTTTTTATTTTTTTAGATATGACTAAGAGATAAATTCAACATTCAAAAGTTTGGTCGTCCCCAAAGTTTTGTAAAAACCTGGGTTTTGCTAAACATCCTTAGCCTAAGTGTCATAACTGTCACAGAGGTCCACAGTTGTATAGTTAGAGGCCTTGTGCATATTGCTCCCTGTGTGCTCCACATAGGGAGCCAATCCAACTTGACAGCAGTAGAATTAAAGTCACTCATTTGATTTTTCCTCACCTAATTGCTCTCATCTTTTTTGTTTTCTTTGGTCTAGCATTTGTTTTTACTCTGAACAGCCTAGGTTGGCAATGATGCGACATTAGAAAGACTTTCAATGTGAAAGGGAAAAGCAAGAAACTTCACTTCCACAACAAAACTCTCCTGATAAGCTCCAAGGCATTTGGTAGTTGGGGCTCTGTGTGGGCCCTGCAGCCTCAGTGTAGATGCCCCTGGAGGGCAGGCGGGACCTCCCAGGGTCTCTCTGGCTCTGGAAGTGGGATGCTACTTTCTCAATCTGCCCTTCCCAGCGTCTCCTTATTCTGCTACCTGCACGGTATTTTTTCGTTTGGCTTGTTGGGAAAACTGCACATAGCCAAGGCCCTTTAAAGTGGCAAGACTGAGCTGAGGCATAAAATGAACCACCATCTTCCACTTCTCAGCAACCCTGAGTCTTTCAGGGAAAGGTTCCTCAGGGCATACAGGAAATTTCTCATAGAGCTTACTGCGCTTTGTGTCTTAGGCTCTTCTTATGCTGGCTTAGTCCCATTGATGAGTTCGGACCCCTTCTCCTATGAGCTGTGGTTTTTGGGAAGTGATGTATGTGAAAAGAATTTGAAGTTGAGTCAGTGTTTGTGCAGTGACACTTTGTGCAGGTTCCTGTTCCAGCATTCACTTTTGAGCATTTAGGGTGTTCCAGGCACCAACAGCAATACTAATTCTAGTTTTCAGGCCTAGATAGTAAAGAAAGAGTCCCAAGAGTTTTGGATCTTGTGATGGGTCAGCTGACAATGTTAATAGGTTTCTTTTTTTCTTTTCTTTTTTTAAGAGAAAACTGGTCCAGTAATGGTGGAATGAGACACTGGCCCTCAAATTCAGCGTAGACCAGTGGTGGTGAACCTATGGGACGCATGTTGTTTTTTTTTTTAGAGAAGAGATGTTAATGTATGAGTTGTTTTTTCTAAACCAGAACCTCAGTATTCACGTTTAATTGCAGTGTTGGCACTTTGCGATAAATAAGTGGGTTTTGGGTTGCATTTCAGGCATTTGGTGTCTAAAAGGCTCAGCAAGGGGGCTGGGGATATAGCTCAGTGGAATAAGCGCTTGCCTAAAAGGCTCAGCATCACTCGCCTAAACCATGTTGAACAACTTTTCTGGAACTTCCGCTCCTCTGTGAAGTGCTGTTGGTTGTGCCACTTGAAGCACAAACTTCCTTGAAGTCTTGTGTAGCTCTCTGCTATTATTGTGCATGTATTGTGGGGAGTCTCTTTGCAGTTTTATGGCTTTATTGTCTCAGTTAAATTTTCATCACACATTGATGTTGAAACATTTCCCTTCCCTTGGCATGTAGAACTTTGTTGGGTGTTCTGTTGTATAAATCTGGTCCTATAATACATTGTTGTAACAAGCATTTATTTCATGCTCCTAGTCTGGGTATGTTCCAAGGCCTAATTATTGATGAAACTGTTTTGTCATTTAAATCTAAAATTTGACTCATAGAATTAAGATGCATTATGTGCATGTACCGACTCTCCACAATCCATGTAATCATTATGTATTACAGACATGTACTAATCAAAATTTTTAAAAAAAGTTGACTCATGGGTGATGCTGATGAAACTACTAAGGGAGGCTCATATGGTCTCTGTTGGTCCACATTTCACGGTAACATGGAAATGTCATCACCCATGTTGGATATCGAATTTGTCAGGTAGCTTACTGTAACGGGCACTAAAGTCCACTAGTATTGCCTACTGTGTTTGGAGCATGCTGTCAGTCCCCAGTTCTCTCTTCTTGATTAATTTAATTGAAGGACTGAGCCTGCTCTTACCAGAATTTTTTGCTTCCCTTTCAGTGCAGAGAACACACTGTTGTGGGAGCACTTTGCATTGTGCTCCCCAGTGGTGAGGAAAGTCTGCTGGGAGGCAGAATGATTTCAGAGTAGTGCTTGTTTGTTTTGCTTTCCTCGTGTTGTTTTCAGTCTTTTCTTCCTTTTGCTTGTGCTTTGAGTTTGTAGCTTTTCATATCTGTTGTGGTTCCTGAGTCCTTGTCATAAGGATTCTAAATAGTAATTGTAGCCTCCTGACTTTGTTGGTTTCGAGTTCTTGATGTTCAGTTACAAGCTCCAGCTTCTGAGTCTTATGAACCCCGTGCATTCTATAAACCCAGTTGACTGTACTCATCTCTTGTCAAACTCCTATGATGAGGAGAAAGAAGTTGAACCTGCTTTTAGTGGATCTAGCTAGGCCTTTTGTTTTATCCAGCTATTGTAAGGCTCCCTTAAAGCTGCTTAAAAGATTAAATCTGTCCTGAAGCTCTTAACTCAAATAGTTTGAAATGATTCTATCTCCCCCTCCCCCTCGCTGTCTCTCTCCCTTTCTCTGTTCCCTGTCTTTTGTATTTGCAATCATGTTTAATTAAACTCTGTTCTTAATAAACTGTATTTAGTTTCAGGTAGAGACATACTTTTGTGTGTTAGCACTATTTTTAACAAAGATGGCTCCTTTCAGCTTAAAGATACTTGTTTATTTGTGTGAGACAGTGGTTGCCACCATTAGTAGTAGTGACTGCTTTAATTCTAGTGGGGCTTGGTGAGGGTTTCACATGATGAAACAAATCAATAAATTCTTGTTAGACTAATGCCTGATGTGAAGGGAAGCACTGAGTGTTTGGCTATATTGAGAGCGATCCTGAGGAGTGTTATTTTGATAAAACTTAGCTCTAATTAATACTATGTACCTAATTAGTAAGTCCACACTCTTTTGACTTCTAGTTTGTATTTTCCTCTATATGTCCCCTTCATCATTCTTAAAGTGATTTTTCTTTGATAATTTACAGATGCAAGTAAAGTGCTTTTCCACATAAAAACCCTGGTTTATCAGGATTTAGAGTTGGATTATACAGACTAAGCATCCACGTTACAAAACCACATTGTCCATTGTTTAAAGTGCTGTCAGGTCTTCTCAAGATATCAAAGTGAGACTTAAAATCTATTCATAAACCATAAAGAAAACATAATTAGGACAAATAGGAGTCCTTTGGCTCCTGAGTACTGCACAGTAAGTCTTTTAGGGAGCTGCACCAGCCTTCTGAAGGCTGTCATTTTCTGTACTAAAGCTATAATATAAATGAATAATTTGTAAGTTAGAATTCTGGGTTAAGGGTGGAGATGCAGGGTGTGGGGTGTGACAGGTGGCTGGCTCTGGCTGCAACCTTGAGTTTGAGTGCTTCCTATGGGTTCTTTGTCTCCCAAGCCACAATGAGTCCAGAGAGAAAGGAAGTCAGAGGCTCGGTAAAGGCTGCAGCTCTGGCTGTATGGGGGAGAAAGGTCCTGGGTCCGGCCAAATGTGCAGCCGTTAGCCAGAGTTCTTGACCTGCGTACTGGGAAGAGCTGAGGATTGAATCGTCATCTGAAGCTCTCACTGCGGAGGAGTGACTTAGCCATAGAGCCATGGTCTGATGTTTGCTGCTTCCACTTACTCCATGGGAATAAAGGATGCCTGCCTGGCTTGCCACAGAATTACCTTGGGAATAAGATGAAAAGTATACAGACAGATTGAGCATCCTGAAACCAAATATCCAGAATGCTCTAAAACTGAGCACCAGCATTTTCCACAAATGGAAAATTCCATACCTGCGAGCTCCTGTGATGGATCATAATCAACATACACACACTAAAAATATATAGACATTCCTTTAGGCTAGATGTATGAGGTATATGTGAAATATAAATGAATTTTATATTTAGACTTGGTCTCATCCCCAGTATATCTCATTTTTTGTATGAAAAATATTCCAAAATCTTTCAGAAATCTAAAACACTTCTGATCCCAAACATTTTGGATAAGGCATTCTCAGCTTGTGTAGCATTTGTCATTTACCATTGTAGTGAAGGAATTTGCTCAGAGATGTTAGAGAAAAGGAGTACTTAGAGAAAATAAGATCTTGGTAAAATATTTTGTTAGAAAAACAAAGCCTTCAAACAATAAGGCTTTGGTAGGCAGTATATGTTATAAACAGAGCATGGGAAGATTGTGAAAAACCAACTGATACATGATGGAATCCCAAAAGGTAAACAATCTTTTGTTTTCCTTTGGGAAGTTAGTGGATATAGAAACTTAAAGGTATATATTTGCTCATAGTTATTTTGTGGTTCCTTCCACCATAAAGTATTCCTGTATCTTTTTAGGAACAGTTTTAAAGACCATTTGATGCTTGTTATGTTTATGCTAGAATTAAATGGTAACATAAATAGGTATTTTATAGTCATTCAGTATTTGTCAGTAGCAAACTGCCTGTGCCTCTGAATAATTACAAATTATTTGGTATTATTGAGCTTAGAATGTTTGCAGATTTATGCCACTTATGTTGGTTGTATCATTCATATGCTGAATTAGAGGAAACTTCATACTGAAACCTCATGGTCAGGATGTGCGATTGTTATGGGTCTCTTTTAACATGCACAGAACATTCACTAGAAATGAAGCCACCTGTGGAAGGATGGTGGCATTTCAAAGAGCACTGGGAGTCCTCAGAGGTAAAGATCACTGAGAATGTGGGTGCTCTCCTCTGTGTGCCGTACCTCACTTTCTACTTCAGAGTGGAACTGGAAAGTGGCAGGACCCTCTGTCCAGCTACGGTATAATCTTCTGTTGTCTTAGTCTGGGCAAGGTTCCCCCAGAAACTGCCAGCCTCTCTTCCTGCCCTGGAGCTGGGTGGGGTTTTATACTGGGTCTGGCCTCCTGAACACCTGCTGTCTTGCCTGAGCACAGCCACCAGCTTTGCCCCTTACACACAAATTCCAGTCCCTGTGGTTGGGAGGGAGGGAGTAAAATGCTCATGTTCCTCTCCTTCTACAGTAGTGGGTCTTCCTTTCACATCAGTAGGAAAGGGGCTAAGGAAATATTTCTCACTGCCATAGCTGTTGGGCCAGTCTTCAGAAATATCATTATGGCTTTAACCATATGCTTAGGGGCTCATGTTTATCAATAATACAATTCAAGAATTAGCGCTGTCCAAAGCTATTGAAATGCAGTGTATATTATTTCATCACAGGTACAGTCCATTGTAAAGGTATCTCATGTAATCAGTGTTGATTGTCAGGGATTATTACAGGGATAGTCATTCATTCAGCAAAGAAATACACAGTAAGAAGGCTCAGCACCTGTTAGGTGTGCATGAGAAGGTGAACAAGTGCCCCCCCCAACCTCAGTAGCTTACATAGGCTCACACCCGCCCAGGTTCCATTTCCCTGCATTGCCTGCCATTTGCATACTCAGTGGCTTCCCACAAACTGTTAGGACTAAGACTGGGTAGATAGAGACCTAAGTAGGTCTATTTTTCTATACATGTGAAGTAAGTAAAGGAAATAAATATGGAAATAAAGGTTTTAAAATTACTTTAGGTGGCCCTGAATCAAGGCCAGCAGTTTTCTGAAGCTGTTGGTTTCAAGCAGGAGCCTAAAGTGGTATCTTTCTATGGGCTGTTGGCCATTTCAGAACTTTAGAAATGTAATGGTCAGTTCATTAGAAAGAAACAAATAACTAAATAAATTTTACGAGAGGACTTCAAGATGGCGACTGGGTAGGCAGCAGAGAGAACCTCCCAGAGGAATGCCACTCAGACAAAGGAATATAGGAATATAGCAATATGCGAAGAACAGAAAGGAAAGAGCTTCAGCTTTGGAGACCCATGCTCATGGAAGCCTCCTGACTTGGCCAGGGGAGAGCAGAGTTGCAAGAGCTGGTCCAGGGCTGGAGAGGGGAAGGCGCAGACAGGAAAAGAGGCAATGGCAGTTGGGAGCAGTTGTCGAACCCAGTGTGAGGATGAGAAGTTACGACAGCCACTGGGGCAGAGTCCCCACTCTGTGGCAACCTTCCTAATCAGCGCCTGGAGAGAATCAATGCAACTAGTACACAGCCCACCACACCCGGCTCTGCGCCTGCCTTGAGGTGTAGGGCCCCTGGGTGAGTGGCTACCGGCGGAGAGCAGCGGGGAACCTCAGCAGCGAGCCCTGGCGGCTCCCAGGGATCCAGCCGAGGAGCGGACACGGGCTCCAGCACAGCAATGGGAGGGAGATACAGATGGAGGTGGATTGCATGGCTCCATGCCCTTCTTACTCCAACATCAGGCAGGAAGCACAAGCTGGGTTGCCAGAACTCAGCTCCCACCCTGAACTCTCTCTGGGAGCACCTTGAGTCTCGGCGGCTTGAGCAAGCACCGCCTGTTCCTGGCAACAATGGGACGAATCCACGGTCTCCAGGACTCGCCCCAAACTATTAACGTGAGCACCAAGAGGGTCTCCTTACAGCTTGCATATGTGGACCTTGAGTGAACCCATAGCAACAAATTGGATGAGGGACAGCAGACCGGGAGTCTGAAAAACAACAACATACTCTATACAGCAGACCTGAGAAAATCCTCCAGCCCTATTCTAGGACTAATCTTTAAACTCAGTTCATACCTTGAAATAACACAGTGAGAACGGGCCGAGGAGATTTCAAGCCCTTATACCAAGCATCGTAAGTTCGTCCAATGCCCAGCTGCAAGGAGTGGGGAATGGTAATACTGTAGATCAGGAGGAGGGAGGAGGAGAAGAAAGGGCCTCTGGCATCGAGGCAACAGGACAGAGCTGAACGGGTCACTGAGGGCACCCCGATGGGGGTGCGTGCCCTGCGGCTGCTCCCGCTGTGGGCCCCGGCTGCTCTGCGGTGGGCCCCGCGGCTGCTCCCGCTGTGGGCCCCGCGGCTGTTCCCGCTGTGGGCCCCGCGGCTGCTCCACCGCTGTGGGCCCCGCGGCTGCTCCACTGAGGGCCCCGCGGCTGCTCCGCTGAGGGCCCTGGGGCTGCTCCGCTGTGGGCCCCGCTGAGGGTGCCCCACGGACTGGACCCGCCCCCACCCATAGCACGGCGACGGGTGGAGCTGGGCGGTGTGCTGTGAGCATAGGTGCTCTTCCACCTCCGACCATGGCAGTTTGTATATACCCATGTATGTTATAGTATAGTCTGAGGCAGCTATATCTCTTCCCAAGGCAAGAGAGTCCAGGGGTATAGATAAACCCAGGAATACAGTTATTATCACACGGAAGAAGACTGATTGAGTAGTAGGGCAACAGAGATGAAGGAGGAGAAAATTGAATGATCAAATGGGCCATCATCTATGTAACTGAGTAACAAATGTGAAGGTAACACTATGTAGGACAGCATCCAGAGCTAATTCCCTTCTATATTCTCTATAATTCTGTATTTCCTCAATCGTTTTTGTATTAACAGAAGTGAAAATAACTTTATATTATGCAGCATCCAGTGCTAATTCCCTACTATCTTCTCTATAATTTGGTATTTCCTTTAATGATTATGTGATAATGTGAAGATAACATTATGTAATACAACATCCAGTGCTAATTCCCTACTACATTCTGTGTAATTTTGTATTTTCGGTATTGTTTATGGCTTATTCTGGTTCATATGTCTCCATTCTTTGGTCTTTAAAATTAAAAATAAAAAAAATAAAATTACTTTAGATGTTCACTTAATTTTTCAATACTGCATACTCTAGTATTATATGGTTATGTCAGAATTTCATAAATGGGGACAGAAGTAGACACTTGTGAAAGTTTGTTCTGAACATTTATTCCTTGGCTCACGTGACCATTCCCTGTTGTATCTGTAGCCCCTGTTTGTCACATTTCAGACACGTTGTCTTTATATAGCGCGCATTGGACCTGGCTGAGGCTCCACTTTCTTGTGTGTCTATGAGGGGCACTACCATGAACCAGACAGGCTGCATATCTTTGTCTGGGGTGGTCCAGGGAGGCAGTCTGACTGCAGAGCCATGGGAGTGGGCTGAAAGGGGACACTACAGTAGAGGAGGGCGTGGTCGCTACTGTGGCCTGACCGGCAGGGACTGCGCACTGGGTCCTCTTGAAACTGACCGAAGGAGGGCGGCTGGGCAGGAAGAGAGCAGGGCAGGCACAGGGAGCAGGAGCGCTCGGAGAGAAGGGCCGAGGTCCGATGTGGCCAATCACAGTAGAGGCGCGGGGCAGGGGGGCTGAAGTTGCCCTCCTTCCCAGCACTCTGCTTTCCCAGTTCCAGGTCCCCAGTGCCTGCGTGTGGGGAGCTGATGAAGGAGGTGGGAGAAAGAAGCAAAGTGACAACTCTGTGGCTTCTTAATGGTGAGAGAGTTTAGGTTTTAGGAGTTACTTGTAGGCACCGATGGGCATTAAGAAGGGGAATACTTAGTCTTGTACAATTTTTAAGGCCCCTTAAGCTTCACTATTGAAAGTGGATTACAGAAGCCCAGTGTGGAGGCAGGCTGTGTATGAGGCTGCTGTCAGTGTCCTGACTGGAAGCAGGGTTCCCTGGCCCGGAATTGAGCAGAGAAGCGAGGGCTGGCTTAGAGATGTTCAGCTTTGGAACTTGTGAGGAAAACGAGAACCCAGGGGTGGCTCCCAGACTCCCTTGTTCCCACCAGTAAACAGTGCTCATCTTGTACTATGGGTCTAGATTAGGGACAGTCCAGAATAATTTTGTGAAGTATAGAATCTACACTTAAAGTTTTTACAGATTAGTTATGAAAAGGCTTTTTAGTTCTTCAAAGTATGGGACAAAAATCTATTGTGATTGCATGGAAGTTTCTAGAAGTGCTGCAGGCATGCTGAGGGGAATAAGTACATGCGTCACCCCTGGAGGGGAAGGAGTTGTATTGAACAGGGCCCTGGAACACGGGGGTGGAAGGCAGGTCCATGGAGTAGGAGCTAGGGCTCACACACACAGCATGGGGAATGGGCTGCTGGGCTGAATGGGCTGCTGGGGCTGGGCCAGAGCTTCGTCTAAGAACTGGGCAGGGAAGAGCGGTGCTCTGGGCTGCTGGGTGACTTTGGGCTGTTGCTCATCGTTGGTAGGTACTCATTAAAGACCATACTAGTAATGTGTAGAGCTGTACTTTAGCTTCCTGTTGATAGGCTGGGAAGGGATGAGGCCAGAGCTGTGGCTCAGGGTGGCACAGAGCCATAGTGTCATAGGTGCCAGAGCTGCAGCTGACCTTGAGGATGGGGGACAGAGTCAGCTGGTTGCTAGTTTTTGCAGGAGCTAAGGATGAAGGTGGGAGAAACAGGGATGTTGAAGCTTGGTGTGGTGACACATGCCTATAATTGTAGCACTCGGAGGGGCTGAGGCAAGAGTATCACAAGTTCATGTCCAACCTGTGCAACTTAGGGACTTCGATCCTATCTCACAATTTAAAATTAAAAATTGAAAGGGGGCTGGGAATACAGTTTAGTGTGAAGGCACTAGGTTCAGTTCCCATGTAGTAAGTCCCAGCTTATGAATAAGTTCCATTCTGGGAGAATGTTTGTAAGATGGATTTGTTTGTGAGTCCAACAAGTTGTCTTACACACCTTTGATACAAATATACAATGTAAAACATAAAACACACACAAATACTGTACATAAACTATTTTTACTTTCACAGTTACCTTAAAGTAGTGGTACAGTACAGTACAGTGTTCTTACTTTTGCTTCCATGGCATTGCTTTGCACGGCCTAGCAGTCCCCTCCACACCACCATTGCTCTTCCTCTTGCTTCTAGACATCCTGGGCCCTGATGAACACTGCACTGCTGTACACTGTTGCACTGTACAGTGTGCACACAGCAGTGCAACTGTGACAGTGTCCGGCAGACATGTGAGTCACTTCTGGGATTTGTTCACATTTATGAATGCTCCTAATGTGAGGTCCCTTTGTATCTGTGGATGTTTATAAGTCGGGGACTTACTCTACTGGGAGGGAGGGAAGAAGGAAGAGAGAGAGGGAGGGAAGGGAGAATGTTGAGCACAGCTGTTTTTAGGTAAGAACGGAAGATAACAATCTGAGAGTTGTCATATCTGAGGTGACACTGCTGTAAACTCCTTATTTAAGCTCTTCTGACACTTGCCAGCCCGACAGTGTTACACTGTCTACGTGCCTGTGTGTGCCTTTGTGTGTGTGCGTGTGTGTGTGTGTGTGTGTGTGTGTGTGCCTTGTCTCTTTCTTGACCTCCTATTGCTTTCTGACAGATGAGTTCATGTTCTTCCTTCAAGACTCATTCAGATATCATTCTATCCATTCCATTTTTTTCAGCTCTGCCAAATAATGCCCCCCTCACCACTACAGGTCCCTTGGTGCACAGTTTGCACCTTAGTATGTGGCATCCATCATGCCTTTCTCTAGTAGGACAAGCAGGGTGGCTGGGTGGGCTGGGTGTTTTTGAAGACCATTATCCTGTTTCTCCTGGGTTGGGGCACTACAGCCATAAGTGGAATTTCCATGGACTTGAGAGTTGACAGCAAGGTGTGAGTGCTGAAGAGGACGCTCAGGATGCTGTACGTGCCGCTTGCAAGACTGAACTTTGCTGAAACATTTTACTGGATAGCTGAATAAACACTGGGGCCAAGGGAGAGGGACATAATAACTGTCTTATAGCAGATTCAACCTGTAAGGGAGTCTGGATTTTGTCCTGCTTTAGATGGCACACTCAGTTCCAACAAAATCCATTTTTGATGCCAAGAAACCTGGGAGAAGAAGAAAGCAAAATCTGTATTCAGAAATAGTATCTCCAGTGAGAGAGCTTTTATTCCAACATGACTGAAGAATTAGTTGAGAGCATTCATTCCCTTGACAACATTTTGGAAGGCATTTGCAGCTTTGAGTTGTTTGGAGAAGTTTACAGCAGTGGATTATAAATTAAGGAGGTGCCAGAGCAAAAAAGTGATTTTAAGATTGAGCATGAGTATGCTAAACAAAAGCAGATCCCAGAGCTGTCTCATATTTGCTAAAGGATGTAGAGCAGGGTGTGTGTAGTTAAGGCTTTAGTTTTTGTTCTTTCCTGCTCCACGGTCTCCTTTTTTAAAAAGACAGTTTCTTATCACTTACTGCTTTGATTTGAACTACTTTGAGAGATGAATACAAAAACAATTGTAAGTGCCTGTAAGTCCGTACTTTTCCTTTGCATTTATTCAGGAGGCCTACTTCATTTGAGCACTTACTAGAAATTTTGGCTCTTTCCACTGGGAAGAAAATGGAAAGTGCATAGAGCCTATGGTGCGTGTATAGTCCTTAGTGTCACTCGGACCCTGCGGCGAAAAGGACCAGATAGGCCAGCTTTTAATGAAAGAAAATTTGCAAGAGGACCCCCCAAATTGGAAGGGCTTGCTCTGGAGATGACGTTTTGTGTGGGTCTCAAGGTCATAGAAGCCTCTCCTGAACTGCATCTGAAAAATAATTTCTAAGTAGAAAATCTGGAATTGTTTGACAGGTTGTAGCACGAATATCTTTCTTTTCTGTGTATTTCCAAGAGATCAGGGTGTGACCAGAACGAGGAATTGGACTTGCTTCATTCTAGAAGAATTTTTTGCTTTTCTCAAGTTGCTGTATAATGATTCTGTCTTTGAACTCGTTAAAATTTCAACATGCATTTTCAAATGCCTCTTACGAGGTTATTTTATTGATAGCTTTACTTTTAAAATTGCAAGAAGTAGATTTAAATTTTTAAAATCTGTATACAAAAATACAGGAAATCACAAAAGGTCAATTACTTATGTCACCCTAAATTAATTTCTGGTTCTGAACAGTGTACTAAATATATCATTATAGTCATAACCTATACATGCAAATTATTTATGGCTCATCCTTTTTTCTTAAAGTCACTTGATATCCCTCTTTTTTAAAAAATCTCAACCTAATGCCTGTAGTTATCATTTTAAATAGTTATTTGTACAGCTTGGAAGGAGAGGATCTGGGAAAGGGAGGAAGAGGGTGGTTAAGGGGAAGCAAAAATGATCAAGATGCAATAGGTATCATGTGGCAGTTCCCCAGGGCAAAGGTAATTATTATGTATTGCAAAGATACACTGATAATAAAAGAATTCCAAAAAGCTAATACCACACCATATCGCTTCCTTTTAATTTGCTTCATCATTCTCCTGCTTGCACCTCAATTTCTAGGGGGTTTTCCTTCTAAATAGTGACACCATAAACAAATTAGAAAAAAAAATTACATTCCTTTTTCTTTGATTTTTGTGGGCATAGGAAAACCTACTTTGAGGGCTATGTCTGAAGTTAGGAGATAAAGGCTGACTTCTGTGAAATGAGATCAATGTCCAGGAACACTGTATTATCATGAACAGATACTCGCAGTGTCTGTTTATTTCATAGAACTGTCTTTATTGTCTTTGTGGGAACTTATTTCTCAGAATTATTGTTTTGCATATCTGTTAGACTGGATATAAAGTGATATGTATTTGCTACCCAGAGCAGAGCCTGGCAAGCTTTCTCTGTGAAGGGTAGGAAATATTTTTGGCTTTGCAGGTAACACATGATCTCTGTCACATTCTTTATTTTGTTGTTATTGTTCCAAGAACCTTTTAAAAATATAAAGGCTCAAAGGCCATATAAAAGCAGGCAGCAAGTGATAATTTGTCAACTTTTTATCTGTAGTATTAGAGTTTAAAAATTTTGGACATCCAAACCTGAACTCTGAAGGTCACTATGGTGCTGCTGAATCCAGTGTGGTGGTTACTTAATACCACTCTTCTGCAGTGCGAGGAGCGACACTCAGACCTGACCCTCCCTTTCTCTTTCTCTTCTATTACCCTGTTCGTTTAGATCCTCTTCCTTCTTCCTTATTTCATTTTCTGCCTCCTCTCTTGGTTCCTTCTCCCTGTCATGAAGGTAAGCCTCTGTCTTTTCTGGGGCTGGCATACAGATGTGCAGGTGTTTAATGAGTACATCGGCTAAAGAAAAGAGACTGCATCCTCCTCCTCTGTCAGGACAGGAGCAGGGTTTCCTCTTCAGGCTTCTGTGACATGCTTTGTCTCAGTTCTGCTGCAGTTTTTCCTAGCTGTCTTCCCCATCTGCCTGTATACCCCGATTAGGCACAGGATTCTGACCCCAGCCTGCCCTTTGCTTCGCGGTGTCATCTGCATCAAAGATGCTGGCTGCCCTGTTCCTCTCCTGAGCCTGCAGATCCAGCCACCCGCTACATGGCCAGCCTAAACCCAGTGGTCCCCACTCTGTCCCCAGGTGCTTTGGTATGTGACCAGACTCCCTGGGAGAAACCTGGGAGTCACTGGAGGTGCCACTTCCGCCCTCCTCAGCACTGCCACTGTGCCCGCTCAGGTCCAGCTGTCATCTACTCCACAGCATCTGCCGATACTCTGACTGGCCCGCCTGCGTCCACAGACCGTGTCAGTCTTCCACTCTCTCACCAGAATAAGGCTTAATCAGGTGATACTTAAAATCCTGCCTTTGGAGACCTGGTTGATTCAGTACTCTGGGGAGGAAAAATACACCATGAGCTTGAAGCATCTTGTGGAAAAAGCAGAGGGGCTTAAAAGGAGACAGGCTTTGGAAAGGACACGGGGCAGCTGGAAGGGGCCCAGGGCCCAGAGCTGCAGCATTTTGAGAAAAAAGTTAGGAAACAGTAGTACTAGATTATAACCATAGTAAACAGCATTGTGTGTATAAATAAATAAGTGAATGAATCAGTGGAAGCAAGGAGACAGGTCTTTGCTTTACAAAATAATTTCCATTAATATACGTGGAAAGGACCAAAGTTGAAAATCATATTGAGGCTAAGTGTGGTGGAATTGTAGTTGCCCAGGAGACTGGGGTACAAGGATGGTGAATTTGGAGCCAGAAAGAAAGACAGAGACAGACAGACATGCAGACAGAGACAGAGAGATTGGTTGTCATCAAAATACCACGGTAGTAATTGTTGAAGGCAAAGCTACAGGCTTGTACTAAGATCTGTGGGCAGGAGTTTGAGGAGAAAAGAATGTTTATATATTCTCTAGGTATCTCCTGCAGTGTATTTATTAACTGTAAAGGGGTGGGGGTGAGTTTACAGCGGAGAAACCCAAAGGATCCACTTAAACCAAATGACCAGGTTGTTGCCAGCAGTGAGCCTCATTCTTCCTGGTAGACACAGACAGGAGAAGCCTCCCTCCTGTAACGTCTCTGCTCCAGATGCGCAGCCTCCTCAGAGACAGCCAACCCCAGGCCAGGGGAGGGGGGAGCACTGACCAGTGCAGCAAAGCATTGAAAGCAGAGACCACAGCATGTGCAGGGACCTAGGGACCCCTGAGCCCAACAAGGCATCCAGGGAAGCTGGTGTCGGTTCGGGTCTCACTTAGCGAAAAGTACTGTTCCAGTAGGGATTTCACGGCTCCATAATTGCTAGAGGAAGGGAATACCGTAACTCTGTATAATTTTTAAAAACGTTTCTGTCTAAAATTATTTCAAAACAAGCAGCTGAAAAGAAATCTAAGTCCCCGAGGAGCAGTTGCGTGTTTGTGCAGGTGATGTCAGGAGGTGCACAGGTCTTTCCAGGGGAGGCGCTAGACCTGTGCGCTGCTCCCTGGCTTTGAACACCTCTCCATCGAATGCACCCCGCTCACTTCAGTGCCTGTGCTGTCCCCCTCTGCACTTCCTGCCCTCCTCCTCCACCTCCGTGACCACTCCCAGAGGGCTGCCATCTTCCTTTCCAGTGTTCGGCATCCAGTGCCTGCTGCAGTGCTGACAATGACGACCTCCTGGTCAGGTCTTCTTGGTCTGCAGCCCGGCCTTTCTGGCTTTCGTGGCTTTGGCCCCTAGGTGTGTTACTGGTGAGTTAGCGTCCCTCCATGTAGGTTGCTTTGTCTCTGGTGATGAGGCCGAATCTGTGCCCTGTTGACAAGAACACACACCACAGAGCTGAAACATGTCCTCCCTCATGCATGGCCTCTGAAAGCCCATATTAGCATCTCAGCATTGGCAACGTTGGGCTCAGTTGCATCGTTCAAGGGGCATGACTTGGATAGCACACTATTTTCTCCATATAGCTCGTAAATAGTTTTTGTTTTTTTTGAGACAAGTTCTTGCTATGTTGTTTAGGCTGGCCATGAACTCACTGTGCAGCCTAGGCTGGCCTAGAACTTGCAGTGGTTCTGCTGTCTGGGCCTCCCCAGTGCTGGGATTACAGGTGTGTGTTATCACACCCGGCAATTAATAATTTATGGAAGGATACTTTAATATCATCCCTCATTGACATTCACTCACTAGTTTTATCATCTGCTTATGCTTTGTAATTCAGTCATTGTCCTGGTGTTTTGGTTTTTTTTGTTTTTTTGTTTTTTTCTTTTTGAGACAGGGTTTCAATATGCAGTTAAGGCTGGCCTTGAACTCCCTTTGTAGCCCAGGCTGACCTTGAACTCTCAGGGACCCTACCCTCCTGCTTCAGCCTCCAGAGTACAGGGTTTCCCAGTGTTTATTAGTTGGTCTTCTAAATTAGACTCAAGCAGCCAGGTAAAACCTAATATCATTCACTAAAATGGGGACAACTTTAGGTTCTGAGCAGGCTGGGAAAAAAAAATGTATAGAATATAATACTAGAGGCTTCTCCACATAAATGGATCAAAGCTCAAACTCCTAGAAATGATTTGTAACAGTTCATTTTGTTAGCACTGGCTTTATGGTTAGAAATGATTTTTTTCCCTTGAGGGTAGGAATGCTCACCTAGCTGAGACCTGAACTCTGAATCCCTAGTTGTCAGGTAACATCATAGCTGGTCAGCACAGGCCTTGCCCTAGGGAAGGAGCTCTGGGTCCAGCAGGACCACTGACCACTCACTTTCTCGTGTTGGCTTGGTATGGGTTGTTACTTTCCCTGGAAGGACGCTGTGTTGCACCTGGTGTCACTGTGCCTGTGTCCGTGCATGGGCAGGAGCCCTGTGATGCTCTGCTCGGCCTCCCCCTCCCCGTCCCCTCTGCATTTGGACCCTGTGGGAATTGCCTTGAGTGCTCCTCTCTGAGCTGTGTAGCTGACACTTTCTGTGCTCTCCATCTGAAGCCATGATCTTCCTTAGGGAAGTTTTGTTTTCGTTCACATTGTGCGACTCTCAAAGACAGAGTTGCTCTTCTCATATTTCTTCTAGATGCTGATATAATTGGACATGGGTTCTCAGAGCCAAGTGCAAATGCTGTATTTCATCTTCAAAGTGGTTGAAGTGCTTCAAAAGGAAAATGGAAAGCACTTTTGTGCATCCTGTGCGATGCAGTGGGGGTGGGGGAGGCCGTGACTGCGCCTGTGGCAGGAGCTGTTTCTGGTCCTCTGGTGCACTGGTTGACTTCACCCCTTATGCCATGCTGTTGGTTACTGGGATGACACTGGACAGTGAGCTCCATTTCCTGAAACCTCCCCTGGTCTCTGCATTTCTCCATTGCTCTGCAACCATGGGTTTCACAGCAGGGCCTGGGGGCTGGTGGGCAGGGAGCAGCGGGCTGCGGAGATGCCACACAATACAGGAAGCCTGCGCCCGTCTGGACCGCTGCAAAGGCAGGTTATTGTAGCATGAATGCCGGGCAGCACTGGAGCCATCCAGGGCCTGGGCCTGAGATTCTTGAACTGCTGGCTGCGCAGCCACCCTGGACCAGTGTGGGGAGAGCGTCACTATGTGGGGTGAACGACCCAGCGAGTGTGGTGAGAAGCTCATGGCTAGCCGTTCAGCTGGCTAATGGTATCATTTCTGTGGGCATTTCCTTTCCGGGCCAAATGACACACCAACTGAGCTTGCAGGGCTAGTCAGTAAGTCTGTATCATGACCAACATTTATTACAAACAAAGTTGCTCTTTTTATGAGTGTTGATATTAAACAAGTGCACTTTATTGGGTGATATAAATACTGTGAAGGAAAGTATAGCAGCAGAAGGGCTGTTATCATAGAAGAATGGTGTCCAGGCTGCTCTTGGGGGTGTTGCTGGAGCAGACCTGGGCCCCGTGGAGGACTAAACACGTGACTGTGGGAGTGGGGTGTGGACAGGTATTCCAGGAGGGGAGATGGTGTAGGCAAGCTGGGAAATGTCACATATACATGGTCCTGAGTCTGACCTGGTTGGTCTGGGATGGGACCCAAAAATCTGCTTGTCCATAAGCGCTCTCCAGAAGGTTCTGGGAAGCCAGGTTGGAACCTGCACTTAGAAGCCATTCAAATTAGGAGGCGTTCCAGGATCTGTGTGAGGGGAAATGTCTTCATGGTAAGAAGTAAAAACCATAATCTTCTCAGGTAAAAAGAGGGAAATGAAAGGAAATAAAATGGGAAAAGCAATATCACTGTGGACTAGGGATGTGGCTCAGTGGTAGAGTGCTTTTCTAGCATGCATGAGGCCCTGGGTTCAAACCCCAGTATAGGAAGGAGGAAGAAGAAGGAATGGGAATAGCACTGAACCTCCCTTGAAGGCTGCCCTTTTAATAACAGAAGCTGGGTCTGGTGGGTGTTACAGCTTGCGTCTAGATGTCCCTCCAGAGCTTCAGCAGTCATAGGTGGGGCTTTTCCAGAGGTGCCTGGATCTGGATTGGATGAGGCTGGAATCAATTCATGGTGCAGTGCTGGGTCAAGGGCACTCAGATTAAGGATATGAGTGCTACCCACCCTAAGTAGCCTGGGTAAGATATAAGAGGTAGAGAGAGAGCTGTGGTCCTCCCTTGCTTGCTTTGCTACCTTCTGCCCACCATGAGCTGTTTCTCCTCTGCAATGCCTGTCTGCTGTGCCCCCTGCCTTGGAGCCAGCCAGTTATGCACTGAAACCTCTACAAACTATGAGCTAAATAAACCTTTTCTCCTTTTGCCATGTCCAGCACAGCTCTCAAGAAACTCCCAGAGGGAGGGCTGTGAAGAAATAAAGGCAAAAGTGAAAACCCAGAAAGCTGAGGTCAGGGTGGAGCCCTCTCTTTTGGTAGGAGGAAAGAGCCCTCCAACAACTGCCGCATGTTTATTTATACATGCAGCAGGTTGGAAAGAGGTGAAACCTCTGCCTAACAACTTGTTCACCTGGCTTGCCTCAGGTGCTCTGTGTCCTCAGGGCTGGCCTTGCTCTAGCACTGCACCTGTGATTGATCTTCAGCTTCAGGCCACTCCCCACGTCCTTTACCTTTAGGACTCAGGTATTTTTTCTCAGCAGACAAAAGTAAGACCGTGATTTATGCCTATAATTCAATACTCTGGAAGGCAGAGGCAGAAGGATAACCACAAAAGAAAAAACAAATGAAAAAGAAACACAAATTGCAAGTCATTTACCTTGAATGGGGACTAAAAATGTCCCTTTAAAAAAATAGCCTTTGTTTTTCAGAGCCATTCTAGGTTCTCAGCAGAATTGAGTGGGAAGTACAGAGGCATCTGCCATCCACCCTGACCTCACACTGCACAGCCTCCTGGGTAATCACCATCCCTGTCAGGCATTTGTTACAGTTGATGAACCCATACTGCTGGGTCATTGTCACCTACAGACCAGTTTCCGTCAGAGTTCCCTCTCTGTTCTGTGGATTTGATCCCTCTCTGTTCTGTGAATTTGGGCAAATGTTTAATGACCCACCACCACTGTGGTTTTACTGCCCTGAAAGTCCTCTGCCCTGAAGATCGACTTTTGATGTAGTTTTTGAGAGCTTGATGAAGACAACAAAAGAAGTGAGGGGTCATCTGTAAAACAGATTCCCCAAAGGAATGCTGGGCGTGAGAGGGCTGCCCGGGCTCCTCCTCCTGCTCCCAAGCTTGCTCTTGGTAGCTGCGCAGTTCCAGGTGACATGAATCACCTGAAACCGTCTGAGTAATCACCCCCGCGTTCCTGTGAGCGTTCACTTCTGCTTGAACATCACATTCTCTTGTGTTCATTTGGGTAGTGTCCTTTTTATTGGAGACAAAATCTTGCATCAAAGAGAAGAAAGTCTCTTAGACTGTTTTTATTGCTGTGACATCAGCTGCCCTGCAGTAACATCTGAGGTGATTGTCAGAAGGGGAGGATCAGGCTGATTATTTGAGTTGTTTGCTGTGACACTTAGACACATTGAACTTTTACAGCAACTTTGAGAAGGACTCTATATGCCCAGCCAATTACTTTGACTCTGTTGTAATTGTTTAAAAGTTGTGGATCCCTTTCATGGATGTAAAGCTTTGAGAAATACTAGCTTCATGGCTGAGAGTGTAGCTCAATGGTAGAGCAAGTGCTTAGCATTTGAGAGGCTCTGGTTTAATCCCAGTATCAGAACAAACAAAAAACCCAACTTCTTTATTAACTAATTGTCAACAACTTTTTTCATACTAAGACTTTTTTCAGTGTTGTCAAGAACAAGAACATTTGGTTTTCATTTCACATTCTGCTCAACTTTAATAGGACAGAAAATTTAAAAACACTTGGCCTAATGATGGATGATGGAGGAAAAACAGACTGCATAATGGGCAAGAGGGTTATCACAGCTCCTAACAACGGATGGTGTTGGCTGGACTTAGCCCCAGGGAACCCAAAAGCAGACTCTTGGGGCCGAGTCTATGTGGTAACTGTGCCCCTGTGTGGCTGGTTCCACGGTTCGGTCAGGAAGTGTTCAGGGACAGACGAGATCTGGAATCTCAAATCACCCCACCAACCCTCTTCTCTTTACAAATGAGAAATATGGTGGCAGAGAGGGAGTGGAAATGTCTCACCCCAGAAACAAAACCGGGGAGAATGTGGCCGTCCTGGGTGTTTTCATCTGAACACCAGAGTCCACTTTTGTAATACTTTCAATTCCTGTTTTTTTCGGAGTCTTACAAAATTCTCAAACTGCGGTGGCATTTTTTAGGGTTTTGAAATTGACACCTTGTAATAACAGAAGCAAAGACAGTGGACACATTTGGACAGGTTTACGTGCAGTGCTGCAGCTTCCTGGAGGTGGGCTGGAGGACGTAGAAAAGAGCAGCTGATTGATAAGATAGAGGCTGACTTTAGAAACCGTGGCTCAGCTATCAACCCTGCGCTCAGCACTTCCCGTTCAAAACGGTTCATTGAATTCACACATGTGAGTCAGGGATAGAAATTACGTGCGAGATGAAAAAATTCTAGATTAAAAAAAAAGGAAAGCTAAGAAAATGCTTGAGCCTGAGGTATGAGGACAGCTCATTGGTAGGGATTAGGAAAATCAGGGTAGATAGAGAAAAGGTAAAACAGAGTGGAACAAAAACTAAAGGCATGTAAGGACTTAAACTGGAAAGCTGGAGAAAAGGCAGAGCAACAGTAAGAAGCTCACGGGGTTACTAAGCTAGGGAGAGTGGTGACCAAGAGAGGAGGGTGGGATGCAGCTGTGAATGACAGCACCATGCAGCAAGACTTTCTCAGTAGAATTGAGTGTTACCTCAGGTGGGAAGGATTAGACGCCCTGGGGCTTCCTCTTTAACTGTATTCTTGGCAGACACATGATCATCCATCCTGGGGCTACTAACATGGTCCACGACTTGTTTGTCACCTGTCTATGATAATGTAAGTGCAGACAGCAAGTGTAAGAGTTTAGGAACTTAACTTACAGCATCGTGCTATAGTAATTTAAGTCAGTTGAATCTAGTGATAAAATCACTGAGAGTTGGGCCATGCCTATAATTCCAGCTTTCTGGGAGTCCGAGGCAGGAGGATCACAGATTCAAGTAGCCTGGACATAGTGAGACTCTGTCTCAAAATAAAAAAAGATAAAATACAAGAAATAAAATAAAAGGGGCTGAGTATGTCGCTCCGTGCAAAGGCCCTGGGTCTAACCCCCAGCACCACCACCACCAACAACAACAAACGTTGGGGCCTGCCTTCATTGCCTTTCTTACTTCATTTTTCTAGCAGTTAATTTTTATTATGTATTATATAGTAACCATCTGGAGTGGGGTTAGAAATACAGAAACACAGCCCAGATCATGTGAGAGGTACCAGTTAAGCCTTTGCCGCTCAAACAGTAGCCTGCCAGGCGGGCTTGTGGCATCACTGGAAGGCTGGTTATTACTGCAGACCCCGGGCCTCTCTGCCAGCCACTGGATAGAGAAGCTGTGTTTGAGGGGGCCCCTGTGACTCGGTGAAAGCCAGAGTGAGAAGCCCTAGGCCTCTGTCCTTTCAGCTTTGCACAGATCCACTTTCTTGGAAGTTGTGCTCAGCTTCACTGTACTTGGGTCATCAGGAGAAAAGTCATGTGGTGAACTTAAAAGATTGACAGGGTCATTTTACAGGTGATTGCTAGGCATCGTTTGTTCTGTGTAACTGAAGGGACACATTGCAGGACTACAGTGGTAAAGAGGATTCTACCCACCTGGACTGCAGAGGTCACACCGAAGCCCATCACGAAGGATGGCAGTGGACGTCCCATGCATTATCACGCTGCAGGTGCTGCTGAAGTGCCCAGGAAACCTACAGCACAGTCGCTTCCACCTGTGGCAGGATGAGAGTGGTGGCACTGCCATGGCAGGGTGGAGTCATCTAGGAAAAGATCTGTTTGTGGACACTGGCACAGGGATGGTCTCCCAGTGGGGTGGGCAGCGGTGTGCACAGATGCCAGCGAGGACTGCAGAGGCAGGGTGGGACAGTAGGAGAGTTTAGGGCCTAACTTCCAGTTTGTAGGGAGCCCAAGTATGTGGTTCATTATTCCGTGGATTTTGGAGAGGATCATGTTTTACAAAGTTTGAGGTAATCTGTTCATACTGAAGCTTATCTTTTTCTGTCCTCTTTACCCTTATCTGTATTCTGCCTGCTTAGAAAACGGGAAGGTAAGGTCACCTTAAAACAAATGCAGTCACGGGGATCAATAGTAAAAAGGGAAATAATGAAAGGTCCCTGGTGACCCTGTTCTCCAGGAGCCCAGTTCCCCTCATCCTGCCACCACCTGCAGGACACACACAGTGCAGCCTGCTCCTGTTTGAATGTGGGTTGTGTTAAAGTAAGAAAAACTCTTGATTCTAGTTAAAGCATCCCAACCTGCCTGTGAGAGCTAACCAGTTTACTCCAGCTAAATTGGATCCGCACAGGTCTGGGTGTGGCTGAAGGGATTTACTGAAGACAGAAGACCCACCCTGCGTAAGCTTGTCCTCTGCATGGCATAAAAGAGAAATGAAGAAGGAAGACTCCCTTCTGAGGGTCTCCGACCTTCCCTTCAGCTTGGACATGGTCTCCTGGCTTCCAGTGCAGAGCTTTCAGCTTTCCATTGCAGGCCTTTTGGCCTCCTGATAGACTTGCATGGGACGTTAACAGTGGGCTCTAGGCCTTCGATGGGATCCTTCAGATCTGTGGCACACAGAGCCCTTTTCACTCTCCCATCCTGACTGCGTGCGGCCATTATGAGCCAGCCTTGTAAATCCTTCTATATTTGTATATGTTGCATTAAATCTGTTTCTCTAGTAAACACTGACTGATACATTCAGTACATCTTTAAATAGGCCTGTGCTACATCAGCCAAATTGAGTCAGGAGAGAGAAACTACAAGGTAATTTGAACAAGGGAAATTTAGCATAAGAGCAGATTGAAGTAGTGAGGGGTTGACTAGACAGCGGTAAAGAAAACTAAAAATGACAGCGCTGGCAGCCACCACAGGGGCTGACCCGAGCCTGGACACACTGTGACTCCCAGGAGAGCCCCACGGGTGAGCTGCCCTCCTAGGGCCTGGGAGCTCTTCTGGGGAGGGGCCTGTGAGAGGTTCTGGCCCAATGGTTCGTGCTGCCCAGGGTTCGAGGCCAGGAGAGAAATCTGCAATGTGGAGCCGATGCAGCTGCTGGATCACCACCCAGCAGCAAAGCTCATTCCTACTAGAATGGTATTCCAGTACCCTCTCCTGGAAACATGGTGCCAGTTGACAAGAAGTATTAAAAAGCTTCTACCCATTTCACAAGGCGAGGAAAAGGGTGAATTTGGAGGCAAGAGATGATACATTAATAACAAGCACAGTGACTAAGTACAAATGGTCATGACATCCTAAGGGAAATGTTGCAAGGAAGATGTGCGTGCTGCTGGAAAGATTGTACTATGCATTTAAAGCCGAAGATAAGGATTTTGGTGTTATTCTTACCACATGTGCTAGTCTTTCTCTGTCTCTGTCTCTGTCTCTGTCTTTCTGTCTCTGGTCTTTTTTGAGACAGGGTTTCACTGCATTTCATGCTGGTGTTGAGCTCACTTTGCAGCCCAGGCTGACGAACTCACAGTGATCCTCCTGCCTCAGCTTCCTGAGTGCTGAGGATTACAGGCATGTGCCGCCACACCTAGCCTACTATTTTCTGTCTTGACTAAGAATTGCCAGAAATATTTTCTTGAGTTATATAGATAAGCCATACGGTGTATCAAGTAGAAATAAAGTGCTTTTGAAGTAAAACCTTTAGCTCATTAGAAACAATAGAAGCTGGAATAAAAGATTTTAAATATAGGAAGAAAAAAGTTGTCTGGTGAGCCTCTTTCTCCCTTCAGATACACCACCTAGTTGGTCTTCCTAGAGATCTGCAGGGGCCTCCTCCTGCAGCAGACAGAGCCACTGCCTCACACCTGCACAGCTGTTCCCACGGCCCTTCACTTTGCTGGCCTGGATCTTTTTAGTCTCCAGAACATCCTTCTTTCTTGATCTACCCCTGTGGTATTGGGGCACATTTAAATTGTTTTACAACCTTATATAGATGACATTTGCTTTGTGATTTGATATATCCTGATATTTTATTGATAATTTGGCAGGTTATAAAAGATACAAGTTGTAAATAATTTTCCTCCAGAATTTTGAAATCATCTCCCCATGGTTACTTCCTTCTGTTTATAAGTAGGAGGTCTTCTGATCCCTGCTCTCTCTGTGTAGCCCACTCCCTTTCTGAGTGCTGGAGAACTCTGTTTCCAGTGTCCTGCAGTAGCCTGCTGCTGTGCAGTGCAGTCAGTCTGTCTTCACCCTCTCGCATGCCTGCTTCCGGGGTGTTCACCTTTTGGGAGGGAAGTGTTGCTATTTCTAGATGTTCAGCCTTCTGGACTGATTCTCAGAATTTTCTTACCTCTCTTATTTTCTATCTTTGTATTTTTCCTCTCTTTTCTAGATTTCCTTAACTTTTCATTTTGACTTTACATTCAAGAAGTGTTTCTATGTAACCTTTAAAATCTTTTCGTTGCTCTGAGATGGTCCTTTGCATGACATACTCTTTTTATCTCATGAGCGCGGTATGCTTGCTCTTATGTCTGGCAGTATTTACAAGAGGTTTTCTTTTTCTCTTGACTTTTCATTTTGGCATGATCTTTGCTTCCTACAAACTGCTGTTTTATTTTTTTATTAGTCTTGGTTTGTCCTTTTCTCTGTCTTAGATGTCTTGTGAGTCCCGTTCACTCAGTTCAAGAGTGGGGCTTGGAAAGACATTCTTCAACAGTGTGCCCCCCTTGACCCCTAAAAAGTGTTTGCAAGTATGTGAAGGTGCTGGATGGCATCTGGAGAGGCTGGGCCCCGTCTAACCCCAGCCTGCAGACAGCCTTTGCTCAGCCAGAGTAAACTCCATTTCCTGTGTGCGCACATGTGTGTGACACAGAGGGAGGGAGGGAGAGGGAGAAAGAGAGGCGTGTGCCCAGCACCCATGGGTTAGCTCACTGTCTGTGGCTCAGGTTCATGATGGAGCTGGCTCATCTTCCTGTGGCAGATTAGGTCTGTACTCCTGGCCTGATGCGATCCTTCAGAAGAGTCACCCAGGACTTCCAGGTCTTGCTCTGAGTGTTTAGGACTTGAGTTGGGAGAAGTGCCACAACGTACTTGCCCTCGAATGTGCCTGATACCCCACCTCCCCATTGTAACTGTGCAGAATACAAGTCCCTTGCCCTCTGGCAAATCTGTGCGGGAGCTGCAGACAGGTGGAAGGAGGGTTTGAGGATTCCACTGTTTCCTCATCCATTGGTCAGCCTCCTTTTAGCTGGTCCTTGCTGCTCCTCACAGCTGGTTGGTACCTCCGTTTCCTGAGCTGTGGTTTTGGCTCTGCCCACTGCTGAATAGGATACAGTTCTTCAGATATTTCAAGGCAAGTGATCTCACCTGTTTTCTAGCTTATGAAGTTCTGTTAATATTTGTTCCTGTTCTCTTTGTATTCACTGTACCAAAAAGTCTGGTTTTTGTTGTTTCGTTTTTTGAGACAGAGTCTTGCTATGTAGTTCTGGCTAGCTTTGAACTCACTGTGTAGCCCAGGCTGGCCTCAAACTCAAGGCGATCCTGAATCAGCCTCCTGAGTGCTGGATTACAGGCTTCTGCCATCATGCCTGACTTTGTTTTTTGTTTTGAGACTCACTAGGTAGCCCAGGCTGTCCTTGAACTTATGATCCTCTCTCCTCAGCCTCCCAAGTGCTGTTATTGCAGTGTGTACTATCATACCCAACTAAAAATTCTTGATTCTTTACTGATTCTATTATAGAAGGCTGAATGCGAAGGGTGAATTTAAATGTTTCTAAGATATTTTCTCTGTAACCACTGCTGCCTAGATATCAGCATTTGAAGGTTCCTTACTTTTAGAAAGCATGGTTATTAGATGCAGCTAACATAATGCCCTTTCTGAGATTTAACAGGGTTCATTCATGTCAACACTGTGTTTCAAAGTTGCTTTTTAAATTCCATTCAAAATTTCTTTTAAAAAACTTTAAAATTTCTTAGTAAAGAATATTAAGAGGCCAGGTGTGGTGGTGCATGCCTATAATTCCAGCACTCCAGAGGCTGAGGCAGGAGGATCACTGAGTTCGAGGCCAGCCTGGGCTACAAAGTGAGCTCAAGGCCAGTCTGAACTGCATAGTGAGACCCCATCTCAAAAAGACAAAAAAAAAAAAAAAAGAATATCTTTGACACTTTATGTGAAGTATAGGTTCTTAAGACTCAAGAAGCAGTGACCATAAAAAATAGATCTTTCTATTATTCATTGCCTTTACAAAAGTTGAAGTGTGCCAAAGAATAAACATCCAGAATGTGTAAAGAGCAACACAAACCGGCCGTGCACTTCAGACACACGTGTCCACAGAGGCACAAAGAGATAGCAGCTGGGGGTGAGCAGAGTGCAGGTGACAGCCTTGTCAAGGCCCCATTGCCACTGTGCAGTTGGCAGGGTGTCGTCCATGGGGGTGTGGGTCCGCAGGTGCTTTGCACACTGCAGACGGGACTGTCACTTGTGAATATTCAGTATCGTCTTCACTTTAGGGAATAATGTGGCACAGTTCAAGTCCCAGGCTTCTCCCAGGGGAAATCCCTTAGCGTGGTACAAAGGGAGATGTGTGCAGTAATGGGGTAGCTACACTCTTCACACTGTTGCACACTGCCCCACCTGTGGAAAGTGGGGTAGTGTGCAACAGGGAACAGCAGAGCCAGCATGATAGGCACACTTTTACAGTTTAACATGGCTTCACATCTAAAGTGTGGATTTCATGGGTGCAGCAGCACAAGGGGAAGCAAGGGAAAACTAAGCGTGGGGTTTAAGTTACACTCCCTTAAGCTGCTAGAGGCAGAGGGCAGGTGCGGAGGGAGGCCATTGGGTATAAGTGGATTGTTGGTGTCTTAACCTCTGCTTTGGGTAGTGGATGTGAGGAGTTACACTATTGAAAATAGATACACAGAACAAATTGTTTTGCTTTTGTTTCTCTTTTAAGAAGTAACGTTTTGAACATTGGAACCAGTATTTTACAGTTGAAAGCTCTAATAATATATCGATTTAAAATAAAGCTAAACTACATTTTCTAGATGGAAGTGCATATACTGCTAAGTGTCATATACTTTGTAGAGTATTGAGTGCATAAATATTTATAGCTGTTTCTGCTCTTTCAAAGAAATTTTACGTTTTTTTCCCTTTCTTAGGACAAAGTTAAACTATAACCCTCCAAAAGATGATGGATCTACTTATAAGATTGAACTTGAAGGGATATCGGTAATGGTTATGAGAGAGATCCTGGATTACATCTTCAGTGGGCAGGTACGAGACACAGTGGAGGAGGCCTGAGGAGAGGCTTCAGAGCTCAGCCGTGCTGCAGCACCAGCACAGTAACACCGTCAGCTCAGCTTGTCGCTGCAGGCCTGGGCTGGTACCTCCTCCTGGTGGTGGCACCCACACATGTTCTCTCCCGGGCTTAGCTCTAAAAGAGAGGCATACAGAGTAAAACTGATCCAAATCTGAGTCTGGGTTTTGCCATTCTGAGCCAACCTTCCAGCATGAAATATGAATGGCGTGGGGTGAGCTTTTCCCCCAATCCTTTGTGTTTGTTTTTGCACATTAAAGCCAGTCTTACTTTGTGTCCACTTGCTGGGAAACATGTTCTGTCTCTAAGTCATGGTAGAAATGAAGAGTTCCTTGTAAGTTATTCCCAGAAGGGGCATTCACACAGATGACAGACACTCTTAGAGTCACGGCGCCTGGGTACTCTTGCTTGTGCAGCGCCACTATCCCTGGCCCTCCCTGCCCTTTCTGCCTCGTTTCCCTTCTCTGTCTGTGCCTGTGTGTATTTCTAGAGGTATCATTATACCCAGGGGGCAGTGATGAGTGACCACACTTCCTCTTCTCCTCTGCCCCCTCCCTGCAGCCCTGCTGCTGGTTCACAGTCCAGGATGGGACTCTTAGTCGGAACCTTGGGTGTGAGAGGGCTGGCTTAGCTGGAGAACCTTCTACTTGGTTGTATGAGAGTGAGCTTTCTTTTCCTTCTTGCTGAGATCGTGTCCCCTGCTCTCTCCTTTGGTTCTTCTCCATCACTCCTGTGCTGCTTGCCTTTTCTGTCAGGGCTGTTTATCCGACATAATTCTTCAGTGTTCTGAGCATATTGCTCACCTTCTCTCAGCGTGTCCCTTCTGTCCAGAGTTAAACTCAGTGACGCTCATCTTTCTGCAGTGTGTTCCTCCAGACGCAAGTAGTGGGTGTGCATGTGTATGGTTGTTAACAATGAATGAATTTAAAGCCCAGGAGACACGGTGGCAACATAAACCCAGGCATACGCCCAGCCTCCTGCCTGGCTCATCAGGTCTGCTGGGCATTAGTGTGAGGCTCAGAGACGGTGGGCCAGCAAGAGCGTTGTCAGGGCCAGGCTGTATTTACAGTACCAGGTGTATTTACAGATGGACTGCCCCCAACTCAGATTTACAACAGGCCTTCAGGATAAGTGTTAACAAACTCCTGATTGGGAGTTTAGTTTTATTGAGATGCAATTTAATGTTTTCTTACTTGTGTGTATGTGAATAGTCTACAGCTATCCACTGTCTTGCGGCTAAATTTAAGATGCATATAAATGGGAAATTTTTCCTTTCTCAGCATACTGCTTTCCAGTTTGGTTGCTCACTTTCTAAGGCGCTTGGCAGTTGCAAGGTTTTATTTTATGTCTGGCATAAGACGTGCAGAATGTGGGAAGGAATGTCTCCACGGTCCTTGGGGTCCTCTCCTCTGCGCACCCCAGCACAGGGAAGCACCCTCGCTCTGGGCACTCGCCGTGGACGATGACTGTGACTGGGGTGCTGTTCGGTGGCCCCCACCCCACCTCACTTTGCCGTCGCATTGAGAAACTGTGACGCAGGTAGAGAAAGAAGTGGCAGTGAGGAAATAGAAGAAAATTACGGAAAAATAAGCAGAGAAAAACCCTCCCATTAGGGATTTGTACCAAAGGATAGTCCTGAGGCCCAGTTGTATCCAGGGCACTGGGGACGGTGTTTGGGGCTCCAGAAAGAAGCTTTTAAGGAGGCGAGTGGATTCCGTACCTTCAGCTTGACGTGCTGCTGGGGCGTAGCAGAAGGGTAAATGAGCATGCTCAGAGGCCGTGGTGTTCATATTTAAAGATACCCCCTATGGTTTCCCAGAAAGGCAGAGCTTCCCTTTCCTACGCATCGCATCCCATCCGGTTACGATGCAAACACAGTGCAGGGTTAGGGGTCGTCCTCACTTGCGCAGCAAGGGAGGACCCGGGAAATCTAAACAGGGTTTCATCTGCTTATGTGGACATGCGGTTCCTTAGGGCCCATGTGCTCCTGAGGTGGAACTGTGACATTGCCAGAATTCACTCACCTTTGACCTACATGAACAGAAATGTCTGGTGGTTTGGTCTAAGAGAGGAGAGGACTAGGTTTTAAATATCTGCATTCCAATGTAAAGTGTTTCCGATCCCCTTACAGATTAGGCTGAACGAAGATACGATCCAAGATGTGGTACAGGCGGCAGATCTGCTGCTGCTGACGGACCTCAAGGCTCTATGCTGCGAGTTCTTGGAGGGCTGCATTGCAGCGGAGAACTGCATCGGCATCCGGGACTTCGCACTGCATTATTGCCTGCACCATGTCCACTACCTGGCCACCGAGTACCTGGAGACGCACTTCCGGGATGTCAGCAGCACAGAAGAGTTCTTGGAACTGAGTCCTCAGAAGCTCAAAGAAGTGATTTCTCTTGAGAAGTTGAATGTTGGCAATGAAAGATACGTGTTTGAAGCAGTAATTCGATGGATAGCGCATGACACAGAAGAAAGAAAGGTACTGTCATTTATAACACAGTCTCATGTTGCTTTTTCACTTATTTTTAATCCAAATAATACAGTTGTGAACTAAAAGATAGCTATAAAGCATCTTTCCATCTGTGACTAGGATGAACTTTTAATATCCATTGGACATTACATTTTAGTGGGAAAACACGCTCCAAGCTTAAGCTGGAGACTGCAGAGCTGCTCTTCCTTCACCTTTGCGTTAGCATCCGTCCCCCCTCCTGCATCCCGCAGTGTCCCTTTCGGATGCTGGTGGCCTCAGGAGTATAGCAGAGGGCTGGGGCAGGGGGTTCACCCTGGGGTGCCCGCTGGCCTAGGGGAAGGTAGCAGGGCTCTGGCATTGTGTGGCTATCCGTTCCACATGAGGGAAGCTTCTGGGAGTGGCCACTGGGGAGAGAGGGCCTGAGAGAGCAGCGGTCTTCAGGTCCAGTCACTGGGTAGGCTCTGGGAGAAGGAGAAGAACGTGGGAGTTGGCCCTCCAGTCTGCTCTTCGTGAAGCAGAGACCAGCTCCAATTGCTCATTGCAATATCAGACATGTATTAGGCTGGTTTCAGAGAGTAGATTTCCAATCACATAATTGTACCTACTTGTCCTTGGTAACTACTGACTTAAATTTGGATAATTGTCAGGGCCTGTTTTACATTTGTAGTCTTAGTCTGACTTGGGGCACGTCCTGCTCTGCAGACTTGGGTGAGTTGGGAGAAGAGAAGACTCTGGTGCCCTGCTCACCAAGACCCCCAGAAGCACTGCTCCTGGCCAGTGTCTGCCAGGCCTTTGCCTCAGAGGGAGGGTGCTCAAGGGGGCTGGTTGCCAGGGAAACGAGGCACTTCTCTGTCCTTTGGTTAAGCTGAACCTCATGTCCTTAAGGCTGTCGGCTTGTATTACCCAGAGTATAGAAGAATGGACCTTAAAGTGATACTCAAACCCATGGAAATCTCCTGAGTCTACTGCGTAATGAACCAGCCGTTTCAGGTATCTCACCTTACATATGCAGACTCCACTCATCGGCTGGTTCAAACACAGTGATTTGAGCAGCAAAAGTATACAATTTGCACTTTATGTTAGATACTTTCACAGTTATCGCTACAGAAATGATTATTTAGTACTCAGAATATCTTTTAAATTTTGATTCTTCCGTATTTTTCTTATAATATAAATAATGATAATTATTTAAGTTTACTAGGTTGTACTGAGGTGTTGTCATATGTAATATTCTGTGTTATTTAACTCCACACATCCAGGGACAGTACTTGAAATAAATAAAATTATACTCTGTTTACCTATTAGAAAGGGAACCCTTTCAGAGAAAGTGCTTGAACTGGGAACAGTGGCTCAGATCTGTTATCCTGGCTACTCAAGAGGCTGAGGCAGGAGGGTGGCAAATTCAAGGCAAACTTGGGTAACTTAGCGAGACCCTGTCTCAGAATAAAAGAATAAATTAGGGCTGGGGATATAGCTCAGTGGAATAAGTGCTTGCCTAGCAAGCGCAGGGTCCTGAGTTCGATCCCCAGTACCGCAAAAACAAGCAGATGTTAGAGAACTAAGAAAAAAAAAAAAAAAAAAACAGGATGGATCTTGGGTAAATGGGATGGAGAAATGGAAGGAGAGTTGGGGAGAAGGGACATAAAAGAATAAATTAGAAAAAAGGGCTGGGGATATAGCTTAGTATTCCCTACATTCATTCTCCAATAACACACACACACACACACACACACACACACACACAAAAGAACACTGTGGTGATATTCAGATGTAAATTTGAACTAATGATTTTTTTTCAAACTAAACTTTTTTGGTTTTTGAGACAATGTCTCATTGTATAGTCCAGAGCAGCCCTGAACTCACTATGTAGCCCAGGCTGGCCTCAGATTACCATCAATCCTCCTGCCTCTGCCTCATGAGTGCTGGGATTGCAGTTTGTGCCATCATGCATGGCTAAAATTAAACTCTTACTCCCCAGGCCCTGGGAGGTGGAAAGGAAGGGACTGGTGGTGCATGTCTAGGCAGTACTAGCACCGACCACTTGCCTCATAGTCAGGTCCTTACGATTGTAGTTTCCCACAGATCAGAAAATGAATCCTCTAAAAACCCAGCACAGCATCCTCCATTGCCCTGTCCATCCTTCTCCCTCTGCAGGTCCACATGAAGGATGTCATGTCGGCACTGTGGGTCTCAGGCCTGGACTCCAGCTACTTGCGGGAACAGATGCTGAATGAACCGTTGGTACGAGAAATTGTCAAAGAGTGCAGCAATATACCGCTCAGCCAGCCGCAGCAGGGAGAGGCCATGCTGGCGAGCTTCAAGCCACGGGGCTACTCCGAGTGCATCGTGACTGTTGGTGGGGAGGAGAGAGTGTAAGTGCCTGCGGGAGCGCTTTGGAAAGCTGTGTGGGAAGCCGTAGTTCCTGTGAACAGGAGTTCAGAATATTTTTCCCCATCTAAAGCATAATGGCAGTCAACTTTTCCTAATGTCTTGCACATCCCTCAGCAACTAAAACTGCTAATGTCTGTTATAAACAGAACCTTAAACACTAATGGCTCATGAGTTATTTCTCTCCCTAGGTCACGGAAACCCACGGCAGTGATGCGCTGCATGTGCCCCCTCTACGACCCGAATCGGCAGCTTTGGATCGAACTGGCCCCTCTGAGCATGCCGAGAATTAACCACGGCGTTCTCTCCGCAGGTACCGTGCCGTGCCAACTTCAGCTGAACCCAAGGCCAAGGGATATGTAGCTTTGGGGTCCTGTGGGAGACTCAGAACCCTTTAAAGATAAAGCTGCATTGTCTGTGTGGGGCCAACCTTCAAGAGAGTGGTTGGAAAAGAGCCCTTCTGGTCAGGTCTGAAGTCCCACCATCCCAAAGGGATGGTAGACCTGATGGATGTGATCACTGCCCACTGCAAACGTGTACTCGTAAATCTTCAAAAATCAGAAACCTGGGCAGCAAGGCAGGGAGGGGCCTCAGCGAGAAGAGCCCAGCCTTCCATGGTGCCCCCGTCTTTGGAGCTCATGCTGTACAGGGTCACAGTCCAGTTGTGTAAAAGCAGACATTGCCTATGAGGACTTAGAAAAGAACTCACAAATTGGTTCACAAACAGAAGCATTTGTCAAAACTTTTGTTTTTGTGTGAACTCGGTGTTGGGTGATGACTGCAGTTTCGGCCCTCTTTTTGCATGAACATGAGTGTGGCCATTTCCTGTGCCGTGGAACAAGTTATGTTTATGAACCTGGGCACTGCCGTACTTAAATAAGTAGCTTAAAGTTATTTTACCACAGTCAGTATGTTTTACTTGACCTTCTCAAGTGTGAAGACTGTTGCAGATGATTCAAAATTCTCGCTGTAGGATGTGATAGAAAAGAGAGGTTGCTGTCTTCCACAGTTGCCTACCTCTCTCTTCACCGGGACTCTGGCTGGGCTCCCTCAATAAGTGCCATTTCACAGACTTCTCGATACTGTCAGCAGCCCACTCACATTGCCTCTAAAGTGTTTAAAGCAGTACCACACCTTTCCATTAAAAAATGGCCAAGACTAGCGAGGTAGAGTGGGTGCACACTGTAATCCCCTCACTCTGGGAGGCTGAGGCAGGGTGATTACAAATTCAGTCCCAGCCTGGGCAGCCTCATGACTCAGCAAGACTCTGTCTCAAAATAAAACATAGAAAGGGCTGGGGATTTAACTCAGTCAGAGGCCCCAGATTCAGGCCCCAATACCAGGAAAAAAGAAAAAATGCTAAGGTTATATTTTGTAGAAATGGAATCATTTTATAAATCTCAGAATCATTGGGATTACTGTGTTCTCAAAAGTAAGCTGTTAGACAGAATAGTGCAGCCAACGTGATGAGAGTCTGTTTTTGCTGTCTTCGTCCCAGAATTAGCTTCCTTAGGTTTCCGTCACATGTATACAGACCCGTAGTTTTCTCCCTTGCACACCTACTGCAGTTGTTCCCATGTCACTAGTCCTTGGAGATTTTCTAGATGGGTTGGTATTTCAGAAACTCAGCAGTGCGGAGAGGGATTGTTTTCCTAGCCTACTTTCTTCTCATGCCTTTTGTAAAAATTTATTTTGAGTTTTTTTAATCACTTGATTGTTCCTCGCTTCTAGTTTAGAAGTTATATTCTTGTTTACATCACTTTGGGAAAGTTGCCTTAGACATTATAGTCTGGGTCACAAGTTATTTTTTTTTTTTAGAAACATAAAAGTACAAAAACATATTGACAAACAGACACCCATTATCACAGAAAATAGTACAATCACAACTAATCTATAGACAAGGTGATATGGTCTCAACAGTAGTTGTTGCTTTATCCATTGATATCTTCGAATTGTAGATGTATGGACCCATATACAGACATGCAAATTTAGTCAGACAGTTT